>PVIJ01009683.1:0-65226 GCA_004024925.1 Scalopus aquaticus
CCCCCCCCACTGATTGTCTCTCTCCCACCCGGCCTACCTATAGTCCTTTAACAGGCATTTGTAATAAAAGTTTACATGAGATAGTCATGTAATAGTCAAAACTATCCTGTGAGATAGGTATTATTCTCCTCATTTTATAGATAAGGAAACTAAAGTGCAAGTAAAAATCAGTTACTTGGGCCTTTTGCTATGCTACATTTCCCACTGAACACAAATTTATTCTGGCTTAATGATATTTTATAGTATTTGAGTATTCTAGCAGTATGGCTTTATGTTTGCCTCTCATTCTCAAAACATAGTTTACCTGAATAAATAGGCTTTCATCAAGTCATTTTCTTTTCCGCAGTATCTTGATGTTTCTTCTTCAACACAATTAACCTTCAAAAAATTATGTTCAAAGATTAGGGTATATATCAAAAGGTCAGTTTTCTTGGTTAGGGAAACAAGAAGGAAAACTAAACATTGTAGTTTGTTGCAATTCAAATTTTTTACTTTACTTTTCTTTCTGATTTGTATCCTATAATGGCTCTCTTATTCAAGAACATGTGGTAATCCAGAGGAACTGTTTCTACACATAAGAGTTATATTTAAGTAATATAAAGGTAACCAGTTAGAAACAGAAGGAAACAATGATGGCAGGACAAAAATTCATGAGAAAAAGTCAGGAAGCACAAATGTGAGTGAGCCGTGAAAGCATCTCAGCACCTGGATCAGAGGCATGCCAGACAGTGGTGGTTTCTTACCCAAAATCCATCCTCCCCTTCTGTTTTACTAACAGAATCTCACTAAAAGCAAGTGCTCCCATCAGACTTTTTTAGACTCCCTAACAGCTAAGGGATGACAGAGGATGTTAGATGTCACTAAGTTGGGATTTCAGGAGGTTCTTAAAAGAGGGTTAACTGATACCCTTGCTCTTCCCAACCTGCCTGACAAAAAACAGACAATATAGCTAGAGCAGCAGCAGTAATCAGGACCATAAAACAGGTTTCCAAAAGAAACCTTTGTTAAGGATGATGCAACATAAAGCATGGTTCTCTGCTGAAGTTAGAGCAGTCATAACAGCCCTGATAGCTAATTATCTGAACTCTACCTGAAAAATATAAGGACAATTTTGGCAGCAAAGTAAAGATAAAAGGGAAGGCAAGAGATGACAAAGCAAGAGGGCAGGTTAAAATAATATCACATGAGTATCAGTCACGGATGACTGGACAGAAGAGATTCAAGACTTTTCACAAATACAGTAAGCAAAGCCAGGGAAAAGACTGAGTATGTGTATGCAGAGTGGGGTAGTGGGGGTCAGGACAGATATAAAGAAATGAAGTTTCTGGATGGGGAAGGGGATTAGGTACCTACATCTCACCAAAACTGAAGCTGGAAAAAGAACAGTTACTTTGTTTTGGATTTTATTTCTTTTTAAGCTGCATTTTTGTTGCTGTTCAATTTAAGCCTGGTAAAGTTTGAGGAAGCTCAATGACAACTGGAGAAGTGACATTTGTTTTTTAAAAGCTACAAAAGGAGAACTGATACTCAGAAAATCTATCAAGAATAGCACGTCAGAATTAAAAGTCAGTGTACAGTCATAGCCAAGAAATAAATTTTATTATGTGTAATTTTTAAAAGTCAGAGCATCAGAGAGGGTTGACATTATGACAATAGATTTGTTCATTCACCCATCCAACATATATTTTAACATCTACCTTATGTCAGCTACTGTTCTAGTTCCCCAGTATATCACTCTGGTCCAAATAAACAACTTTATCTTTAGAACTTACGTTATAAAAGTAGAGAAAATTTCAAAAATTAATGAGACAATTTAAAATATTAATTAACATACAACGTGAAGTTATGTGCTATAAGGAAGAAAAGGGGAAAATATGTAATATGATATTTTAGATAAGTAGTCCAAGAGGGCTTCTCTAAGGAGGTTACATTTTTGCACAAAGAATTGAAGTAATGAAGTGATATATACAAATATGTCAATATGCTGAAGAGATGAATTAAGCAGAGGGGAAATATTTGCAAAGGCCTGTAGAAATAATACATCAAGCAGGTTAAAGGGCCAGAAAGGTATACAGTATACATCAGGAATAAATTAACAAGGTGGAAGGACGGAAAATGAGATAAGAAAGGAAGCCAGTGTCTGTAAGAGTGAGAAGCTTCTATTTTATCCTAATTTTCATGGAAGTCTTTCTGAGAGAGTAGCACTGTGATCTGACACATCTGACTTCACGTGGAGAAGAGTTTAGAGGGACAAGACAGAAAGAAGGAAAATCAGCCACTCAAAGACTTATTGTGGCTTCCTAGATGAGAAGTTGTAGTTTGGACAGGGGGACTAAAGTGAAGGTACAGAAGTGGTGAGATTTGATACGTTTTGATAGCTGGATACAGTAATCAAACTTTAACTTACAGTAATCAAAATCTTTATCTTAATTGGAACACTTAATCCATTTATATTTTAGTGCTTTCTTCATCTACCTCTGCCCACTGAAATTTCAACTTTTGAAGCTATCTCAAAATGCCACTTTTGTGAAGTCTTTCCCAATATCACACATGACTTTCCACGCCAACAATCAGATAGGAACTTTCTTTCTTTTAAACCTCTATGGCAATGTACTTGTATTTCTCTTAATATGATGATGAGGTTCCACTAGTGATTAAAATTATTTGTGAATGTGTTTGATGCCCCTTATTTAGAATATAAACTCCAAAGAAACAGGCATCTTTTTATAGGTCTTAGGCATCCTTCTATCTAAAAGAAATCTAAATATAGTAATTCATTTGAATTTCATAAACATTTACTGAGTATTTATTATGTGCCAGGAACTGAGGTAGATAGTAAATATAGGTCTGTCATATTCACCAGTCTCCTTTCCACATAACTTACTGTCCTCATCTGTAAAATCAAGAATTTAAGTTACCTTAGTTTATAAAGCAACTCTGAGCAGGAGCCTTAATATTCTATTCCAGTTAGATACACAGTTACTAGTTAGTAGTTTACTAGTTATTAAACAGCATGATTATCACATTAAACTGTCAAATCAACCTAGTATTTCATTTCTGAATTTCAGTTTAAAATCCTATTCAAAGTCCCTCAGGGATGAGTGCATTATCATTCTAGAGTACTGTCAGTTGTTTAAAGTGAAGTAATACTTCCATAAAACTCTAAGCAACAGGGTATGGAAAGCTTCTGGGGTGACATAAACATCAAATACTGGGAGGGGGCACACCGCTAACAATTAATACATGAAGGCAGAGGCTCCTGTACTTGAGACTCTCCCAGACCTTGCATTTGCATCTCTTCCATTTGGTTATTCATTAGAAACAGCAACAGTAAGTAATGTTTTTCCCTAAGTTCTGTGAGTCATTATGTCAAAGCAAATTATCAAATCTGAGGGTTGGGCTGTGAGAACCCCCAATTTATAACCAAGTCCTACAGAAACTGTTGGTAACCTGGTGACCCACTACTTGGCATCTGAAATGATGGGCAGTCTAACAGAACTGAGCACTGCATCCATGGGGTCTGTGCTAACTCTGGGCAGCTAGTTGTCTTAATTGCTTGGTAGGGAAAACTCACACATTTCTGTCAGAAGTGTTAGTGGGTAGAGGAAATGGTTTCCCTTTAATAGCCAAGATTAGTTAGCTTTTTAATGCTTCTTGCACCAAAAACTCTAACTGCAAAGACCAATGGAGCAGAAGCCATCTCATGAAGGAACAGGCTAAAGAATAAATGTACACAGAAAATCAGGCAGACAGACACTAATCTGAAAGAATTTAATAACTGCTGAGTTACTAACCACTCAGTTTTCTGATGTACAAATTCTAACTTTAAACTACATGAAAGGCCTGTGCAGCTATGCAATCCATGATTCATGTGGAAATTTGCTCTAATATTCCATCAGTTTGAACTTTTTTTGGGAAAACTACGTAATTTCAAGTTATACTGTTTTAACTTTGTTCTAGAAACAAATGTGAGAAACTGCAACACATTTATAAAAACTTACAAAAATAGGAAAGAAAAAATATTTCAATGACCTCAATTTGTGCTAGTAGAAATTTAATAAATCATTCAATTTTGGATATTTATTATGATATATCTGCTGAGCTAAAGAAAGCAAAAGCTTAACTTGAGGTTTGAAAAAATGACACCATAGCCCCAATAAAATAGTTTGTAAAATAAATTTAAATTCTTAACTAAAGAATTTTAAATAGTGTTTTTCTCTATATGTACAAATTCACATAATAATGTGGAACTGTATTTCAGTGTTTTCGTTTATTCTTATGAAAAATATTAGAAAAAGTATTTTCCCAATTTGGAAAAAGACATGAAACAATGTAGGCATTTTTAGATACCACTGGTCAACAAATTTTACAAGTCATGTTACTGAAATAAAATTAGCCATTTCCTATCAATTTGTATGTGCTCAACATGAATACGACAGTCAAAATCTAGTTTGGGCTCTAGTTTTTATTGTAATATGCAATAAATTGATGTTTACATCACAAAATGCATGCCAATAATAATAGGCCTATAGTTAATACCTATAAAAAATCAAGTCACAGACTACTTCTTAGATTTCTTCGCTTGTCTCTTGTACAGCTGTTCAGGAATGGACTAGATGGAAGATAGTTTTCATTGTGCAAAAAAACAGACTTAGTTTCGAAGAGTCTAGAAATAGTCTCCATTCTTGAGGGTCATGAGTGATTTCTAAGGCATTCAGAGGCCCTCAATATCAGAACAGAATACCAGAGTAGTTTCCTTTCTGAAGAAAGGCTCCAACTGCTGGTGGTGCTTTTGATAGAAAGGAATTGTGACATTTTCTAGAAGATGCCATTGTTGGAGTCTTGATCCTAGCAATTCTGCCTTGTTCTTGGATAAGTCCAAATCACGAATCAGGTCATTGAGTTCTTCCTGTGTTTGTCTGTGTGGGGTTGATGATGCACCACAGTGAAAATCTGGATCACTGCATGCTGATGGAACAGGAAAAGAACAGGTCGGCTTACCCTTGTCCTCATCAGATGAATCAAGAGAATATTCTGCTGAATATTCCTATTCTGGAATAAGAAGTCCCTCACCATGTGGAACTGGTCTCAATGCAGATGGACTATTTGGGTAGACTATTCTTGACTTCTTTTGCTTCATTATTCCATAGGAAAGAGGAGGAAGCAAGCAGAAGTCACAGTCTTTTATGTGGTTGCTTGGCTCTCTCTACAACATGGGGACTGCAAACGGCATTGATGGTCTTTTGCCATTTAACCACTGTGAAAGCTGTGTTGTACATGTAGCACAACATATATGCGGGCCCAAGGCTTGTCTTGGTCACCAACCTTTCATCCGAAGTCAAGATGATAAGCCTTCTTCACTTGAGAAGTGATACTTTTCTTCTGGTTGGCAAATGCACTTCCCCAAAAATAGAGCAGAAATTGTCCACACTATTAACGCACTTTCAAGGCATTACTGTTCTGTATTATGCCTAAATGGATAAAATAATAACAGTTCTATGGAACAGTAGCTTAACTGTTTCGCACAAAGTCTGAAAGATTTTCAGTGCTTAACCTTTCCCACAGGGCTTTATATAATGCACCGCTGACATCAGTTTACTGCAGCAGCCGCCTGGCAGTAGTATTGCATTGCATCAGAAAATGATGCGATCAACTCTGGATGATGTATGCATGATGCTATTATGCAATGTGATGCACTATTACATCATTCTAGGCTGATTTAGGATATTGTTGCAGTCCTACTGAATAAATTTACACGGTGAAACATATAAAATGAATCATATGAAATATCTTCAAAACAAGAGCTAATAAAAAATTTTCAGGGTTATATTCATGTTCAGCACACCAAGATATTACAGATTAGGGCCTTTTTAAGTCAGTAACAATCTCACTGTTGACCAGTGTACTCAGTACTAAGTTATACAGATGTAAAATGTTTGCCACTAAAAATTTATTAATATATTTTTCTACCTTTGCAACAGAAACTCCATAGTCCTGGAGAGGTTTAACAGCCTCATTCAGTTCTTCAAGAAATATAGAGGCACTTGGAGAATCTAAAATAAGAAACGTTTAATGAAAGTTTTATGACTTGACCCTTAGGAAAGATGAATTTTTAAAATTAAAGCCCAAAGCTGCAAACTTAAAAAGACTAGTATGCAACAACAAATAATCAAATAACTAAATAAATGTAGTTACATTATTTCATACCCTTATTTCCTATTGCATTATTTCTAACACTTTTATTATGACATATTTTAACTTGGTAAGTGACCTTAAAAACGTTCTAAAACAAGAGCACAGTAAATGTTTAATTTAAATATAACATTTGGCAATATTTTTCCAAGTTTGATTCCATATACACAACACACATGTACACAAGCACAAAACTTTCAAAATGATTTTAAAACAACATAAGGAAATCAACAGAAAAGTGGCTTCACTTCAGTACTAATTTCAGGAGCAGCATTTTCAAGGCATAAAGTCTTAAATGATACCATTATAATTATTAATTATGTTCAATAGTTATATTAGTTAATACAGTGTAATTAGTGGTATAACTAAAGTAGGCTATTATACTAAAGCATTACTAAATACTATGTTACAAAGCTTAAAAACACTTTTAAAATATTTTCATGCTAAAAATGTCAAAAAGTATACTTTTAGAAAAGACTAGATAAAAGTCATTATGAGTATGAATATATGAACAGCTAATTCTTAACTAGCATTTACTGTTTTTAGGCACATGAGTAAAATCATTTAATCAGCACAACAAACTTATCCATGAAGTACTATTTCCTGACTGTGGATAACAAAAAATACAGAGAGGCGGAGTGACTCGACCACTGTCACATATCAGGTTAAGTGGCAGTTAAGATTCAAACACTGGTAGGCTTATTACAGTATCAGTTCTATAAGATATTATTAATCCTGACAATAAGTTCCCATTGAATATACTGATGAATTAGCAATAGAAACATCATAAAATCATTGCTAGCATACAAAAAATACTTACTGACTTGACAGAAATAAGCTAAGGAAGCTTTCCCTGCTTGCAAAGTACTGAAATATTTCTGAGGGCTCAGTTCTGGTAGAGAGTCTACTGCTGACTTATAGAAAATGCATATCACAACAAAGGAGATGCCAACTCTAAAATCGCTGCAGCTGGAGGACATCATCAACTGTAGTCGGATATGCACAGGCGATTTTGTGTTTTGTTCACTGCTGTGTTGTTTCTTAGGACATTATCTGCAAGAGTAGGTGTGTGTTCAACAAAGTTTTGCAGAATGATTTGCCAAATACATGAAGTGAAATCTGCAAAAAAAAAAAAAATAGTAATACAAGGCATGACTTACATAGTATTTGACTTTCCCGGTGTTTTTTGTTTCCTTCTAGTAAAAATTTGAGAGGGGATGACATACAATAACACTGATTTGATAATACTAGTAATTTTTGAAATGAATATATCAAAGATATCTGGAAAATGCAATAAGTTTCTTAAACAGGTATTTTTTGGAGTACAATCAACTAATTGTCATTTTTAAGGGTTCTAAAATTCCATCACCCACTCCTTTTGTTAAAGTGGGTATTTTATCTTTTCCTACCTAGACTAAATTACAACTAATATTCAAATAGTTATTTAATAACTATTAACATGAGAATGAGACATCCAAAATGTATGTTTATTATAATTATATTCCTTTATTTTAAATATTCTAGAAAAGTACCTGTTTAAACTATTACAGAACATTCCTTTTAAATATACATTTTTAATGCTTAAAACAATAGTTTTTTATTTTTAAACTTTGTTTTTTCCAGATTTTTAATGCTCAAGACAGATTTATTTATACAGCTTAGAAATTCAAATGTCTTTATCAACTCATATTTTAATTCAATTCTATTTTCTGAACTCAGATTTGTTCTAAATATTTCCTCTCATCTTCTTTCATGCTGTACTTCTTTCCATGTTGTCCTCTGCATCTGCTGTCAATTCTCTGTCTTCTATTTTGCTACTTTCAAAAATCTCTTAAAGTTTCTTCTTTTAGAAAGTTTTTCTACTGGTGACCTATTTTATCTATGTCTAAAATGTGATTGCTTAGGAAAACTGATACAATATAAAAAATATAGTTCTATAAGGTAAATACACCACAGGTATAGGGGAGACTGTTTTATTTCAAATAGGACTCATACCTTTCAGATAAAAGACCACTAACTCAAAACTGAGAATAGGGAAAAAATAGAAAAATATTACTCATAAAGACAGGGGGAGAATTTTTTCAGAAAAGCATAAAATAATAAAAGAATGAATAATTTATGGGTAAATCATACTAACTTGGATATTTACTCTAGCCTTTTAATATTATCAATAAGCACATAACACCTCTCCTCAAGGAGGAGGTATTCCTTTAAAAAAAGAAGCTAATTATCCATTGATTACTTCCTAATAATTCTTTTCATTAGATTTAGTTTACGTCAGTGAAAAAATTTCTCATTAATTTTTAATATGAGCCATGAGTTCAAAAACTCAAATAGAATGAGAAGTGAGAACTGTGAGATATCATTAAGAAGTAACTTTAATGATATAATTAAGGGGTATTCTTGACTTTAAAATTGATTACATATTATAGCTATTTAAAACCAGAATATTTCAAAGCCTCTTCATATTAATGGGAAGGGCTTAAAACAAGTCACCCAATATTTTCTTTATATTTTGGGGGGAGGGGCAGAATGGATATATCCTGTGGCTAAGGGAATAACAACATAAAATCTGTTACAATATGAAATAACTCCAGCCTAATTAAAAGGCAAAATATTTCAATAAAGCACAGATGAAAGATTCAAGTATATCAGACATAAGCTAAAAGGAGATGATGGATGTAAATAATGAAACTACAAGACACTATTTAAAAAAAAGAAGACACAAAGAAATGGAAAGATACTGTGTGTTCACGGATCGGAAAAATAAACATTGTTAAAGTGGCCATATTACTTAAAGCAATTTATAGATTCAACACAATATCTATCAAAATGCTAATGGAAATTTTCAGGAAATTAGGCCAAACAATTCTAAAATTTGTATGGAACACAAAAAATCCCACACAACAAAGCAATCCTAACAGAAAAGAAGAAAAATGAGGTATCACAGTCCCTGACTTCAAACTATACTACAAAGAAGTAGTAATCAAAACAGTATGGTGTTGGAAGAAAAACAGAAACACAGACTGATGGAGCAGAATTGAAAGCCTAGATATGAACCCACACAAATATGGACAGTTAATCTATAACAAAGAAGCCAAGAACATACAATGGAGAAAGAAAAACCTTTTCAACATAGTGTAGGAAAAGTTGGATAGCCATATGCAAAAAAAAAAAAAAAAAAAGAAAGAAACTAGGTCAGTATTTAACTCCATTAAAAAAATTAATTCAAGATAGATCAAAGACTTAGATATAAGGCCTGAAACCATAAAACAGATTTTAAGAAAACACAGATGATACTCCCCTGGACATCAACCTCATAGATATATTTGGGGACTCAATTCTATCGGCAAGGGACACAAAGGCAAAAATAAGTAAATAGAACTATATCAAATTAAAAAGCAAAAGAAATCACCGCAAAACCAAAAGTCAGCCTAAGGACTAGAAGATAATTGTAAATCACAAATCAGCAAGGGATTAATCTCCAAAATATATAAAAGAGTTCATACAATTCAATAACAAAAACAACAACAACAACAACAACAAAAACAGAAATTAAAAAAAGTAGGCAGAAGACCTGAATAGACACTTCTCCAAAGAAAGCATGTGGATGGTCTCAGGCACATGGAAATCTCAGCATCAGTTATAATTAAAGGAATTCAAGTCAAAACCTTCCTTAGAGATCACTTCACATCTGTGAGAATGACGTATATCAAAAAGACTAGAAAGAACTATTGATGGGGACATGGAGAAAAAGGAACTGTCATTCACTGTTGGTGTCAATACAAATCAGTGCAGCCTATATGGTAAGTGATACAGAGAATCCTTAAGAAGTTAAAACTGTAAATACAAATATCATACAGTCCAGCAATACAACTCCTGAGGTATTTATCCAAAGAAAATCAAAATACTGATAATAAAAAACTTAGGCACTCCCCCCTGTATATACCAACATTATTGACAATACACAAGGCATGGAACCAACCTAAATGCCCATCAGCAGGCAACTGGATAAAGAAACTGGTATATATACTGAATGAAATACCACTCAATTATAGTTCGCTAAATGAACAGCAAAGCAATAAAATTTGACTAAAACATAAAAGAAAGACTCAAATATAAACTATCATCTTTACTGCCTTTGTGGTTATAATTATTTCAGCACTAAATTGGACGTTAGGGTTAAACATGATTTTCCTCCTAGAATGCATTTGTAGTACTGATAGATCTTACTGTATATTCGGTGCTTGAATGCTTTCTCTGTCTCATAGGACAGATGAGAGTACACATGCGGAAGTTCTGTGTACTTGGTCAAATAGAGATGTTAGTGATTATTCTTAACACATTTAGAGACAGGAATTCAATAACCTTCACAGTTTGTTCCATCTGCAATGACTATTAACCATTTAAAACTATGATCATTTAAAAAATTACCTAAAGTGGAGAATTCTACACAGGTCAACTGGAAATAGAGTTTACATGGTTATAGTAAACACTGAATAATGATTTAGTTAAATCCATGACAACCACAGTTAAAAGGGTAGGAAGACAGGAAGAAAGGGAGTATGCAGTCAGAGTGGGAAAGGAGATAAAGAGGCCTAATCTTCATCTTTCACAACACCAAATGCCAAATTTATTTTGATTTGAAAGATCAATGTCTAAGAAACAGGGAGAAGTTAAAAGTAATTACCTCTAAGGAATAAGAAATTAGAGGGGGGAAGATACCAAGGGGACTTTTGAACCATCTGACTCTTGAGATAGTATATTTTCACATTGATTTAAAAAATAAAAGTTATACAAGTTTGTATGTAATCAAATCTTCCATAGCTTGTACTTAAATTAACCTAATCTATCTTAGTTGGGCAGGAGAAAAGTCGACCTTTCACTTTCAAAGACAATACAATTCATTTTTCAGAGATATGGTCTACTTATAAAAAGATCTTTAAACTAAAGAGAGAAGTCTGGATGAGAAAGGTACGGAAGAGAATACCAGTGAAAACAGAGTAAAAACAAAGATACACAGTGATTTCTTTTTCTCTAGTAGTCAGAAAATGGAATTGAAAAATCTTCATTCTTCAAAATCTAAATATCAGAACAAAGTGATGAGTACCTTGGGAGAAATGTGACCTTGTTATTCTGGTGTAGTGGTTCATTAGTATTCTGTAAGTAGCTCTAGTCCTCCTGCCTGTATAAAGCAGGATTACACTTAGCTTTCTACACTTCCCACTTCCTATCAGATGAGTTGCGGTCACCATGTGACTTATTTTGGCCAATAAAATGTGTGCAAAAGTAGCATGTCTCTTTCAGGCAACAGTTTTAATAGCTTAGTGTGTGACATACTACCTATTATACATTGTATATACATCACTTCCTTTTGTCACAGTCACTAAAGACACTCAAATAGTGCCTGGTCATCAGTATGTGTCCCAGAAATAAACACAGAACAAAAAAAAACCCCACAGCTCATCAGTGAGCATGTGGCATAGGAAGAATAAATCACCTTGTTGTCTTAAATCACTGAGACTAAGGGGCTATAGTTGCAGTATAATCTAGTCTCTCTACAGTGGTATACAAAATGGAGTGAGGTATTGCCTTAACAAGAACCCCAAAATACTGGCTCAGGGGTCAGGCAAAAAGGAAACTTCTGGACCTAATCAAGGAAACTTGTATCAGAGACTAGAACTCAGCAAGTGATCCACATTAAGGAATAGCAAAACATTTGATAAAACTGTTGCTATAATAACTTAGAGATGACAAGTTCCTAATAAATTTACCAAGAGCATGTACCTAGGTTTGTGTGCCTACTGAACAGTTCATAGCCCGAAGGGAAAATGGAAGGCAGGAGCTGAGAACTGTGGGATCGTTGCTGGTGGTTGTGTTTAACAAGGTATAAAAGGAAAGATATTCAAAAAAAGAACCACCATTCCAAGCATCTGGCTATACAAAACTTAAAACAATCCTTAAATCTCTACCCTTCTATGGACCGATGAGCAAGCCGTCAAAACTGCTCAGCCATGGAGAGAAGCCACATTCTCCAAAGATAGCTTCAGGTGTGGCAAAGGACAATAAAAATGGAAGGACATTTTGCAGGGCAAAGCTAAGGAACATGGAGAACTATGCTCTAGGCCATGTGGCAGAATATGAACTGTTTGTTGCTAGTCTTCAGTAATGAGATAAATACAGATATTCAATATAAATGTTTAGAGAACCTATAGTAATTTTTTTGTCTTTTGGGTTGAATAACTTTAAACTGGCCTTAAACTTTGACATTTTTTTCATTTAATTTTTCTTATCATTCAATTTTATCACTTTTAACCAAAATTCAAAGCAGAATGGAATAAAAGAAAAACAACTGGTCATTCATAATATATAGTTTGAAAAGCACTTACTTAGAGAGCCCCAGGGAAAAAAATGAGAGTCATGGCAACATCTGCTCAATAAGATTTCAAAATAGCTGAAGTCTCAAATCTGGTATATGTCTTCCTTTCTTCCCCTCTCTAAATGGCAACACTTATTATAGTTATCTGCCCCAGCACTACCCTCTGTATTCATCAGGGAGACAGGTAACTTACCATGTCCATATTGATAGAGATTACCACTACTGGGCATTATTCAGCCAACCTGGACTTTGTACTTGTCTGGACTGGATGGGATTTGAGAGTTATCTGCATTGGGAGGGGCCAAGGATGCACTACATAGAAGGAATTTGTTGGCAAAGATAGACTGTCCAAATGTTTTTAGGTCTCAAGACAGTTAAAATTTAACTTTCCCACTTCCTCAAGTTAGGTATAATCATGACTTGGTTTGGCCAATGAAATGTGGAAAGTGACATATGTAACTTCTGGAAGATTTTAAGGGTTAAACTAGGTGTCATGAATCATGACACACTTTTCCTTTGCTATGAAGAATGGTGACACTCAACATGAGGCCTTCTTTGTCCAGCCAAGTCTCAGAAAGAGAACTACCTGGGGCAAAGCTCCCAGCTGGCCTAGGATAAGCATGAATTAAATGTTGTTGTTTTAAACCCAGTTTCAGGTATTATAGTACAGCCCAGCCTATCTCTACTGGTTTTAGTAACAGCTGAGGGAAGAGTGCCTCCAACACGAATTCACATCCTAGATTTTAGAGCAGTCTATTTCAAAGAACTCACAGGAAATTGACCTGGTTTCTCTGTAGGAAGATTCAAAAAGGGAAGCTAAATCTTTAAAATGCAACTGACTATTACCACAACAGGTGCCAATACCAAAATAAAAAGCGGGAAGTCATAGAAAAATGTTTGCCAAAGCTACAATACATACACACACTTCCTAATTTGTGCAAACTCTTACCCTTTGTGCCTGAAAGCTGTCCCCAATTCCTCAGTACCATGTTGCGGTCAGCACTTACCAGAATTGGAAGGTAAAATACAATTTTTGCCTCACCCAAAAACTCTGAACAAATATGCACACACAGGTTACTTAAAACTTAGGGGTGGGGAGTAAGACATTTAACAAAGGACAATTACAAGAGGCTGATGAACATTATGACAAAGTATCAGTGAGGCTATACTTTAAAAAAAAAAAAAGGCTAAAGCTTGCAAATAAAATGCTACGGCAACAAAAGTTTGTTTTGTTCAGCACCAGAATACAGAAAAAGAAGCCATATGAGGAGGAAGCCAATGAGGAAGAAGTACGTCATGAGAAAAACACTGACCTCCAGGCTGGAGAGAGGAGGCAGCAAGGATGGATGGGCCTTCACGAGTGCCCAAAGCCTAGGCAGCAGCTAATATCACAATTCATTTTGTAACTAGATCCTTCATGTGATAATATTTTAAATGGTTCTGCTTTAAAATGTTTGAAAGACCACTGTGCTACAGGAATCTACCCTCCTAGAAAAACATTCAATCATTGTGCATGTGGACAATTTTTAGAAACTCTAGCAGTAAGTACTTCTATAAAACCCTTGGTTAGTTTCTCTTTAATAGGCAGAAATTTTCCTTATAATTAATTATAACACTGATGGTTTTCCACTCAAGAAAAAGAAGTATTCCTCTCACAAAAAATTTACAACTGTAACCATTAAACAAATTATACCAAGATCTGTGGCATCAGGTCTTAGCGAAAAGATTCATTTTATATTTTGTAACAAATGGGTCATATAATGCTTACCACATTCCTGTAAGAACATTCTGTAAAAATAGCTTATTTACAGCTTAATGTGGCTACTGGAGTACAGAACCTGCTCAATGAACCAATCTCAAATAAAATGCTGGTTAGATCTCATCAGAGTTTATCACTTACCCCAAGGACTCACCCTCTCCACTTAAAGTCCTTTCTAAGTAGGTGGGGGAAAAGAAAGAAAAAAAGAGGAGGCTATCTGGACTTGCTCTATCACTGGGATAAAAAATCTCACAAGTAAAACCTAAAACTAGTATGGGTACTATAAGAATAGTGTT
Organism: Scalopus aquaticus; assembly: GCA_004024925.1. Taxonomy (NCBI): domain Eukaryota; kingdom Metazoa; phylum Chordata; class Mammalia; order Eulipotyphla; family Talpidae; genus Scalopus; species Scalopus aquaticus. Next base: position 14,627 of record PVIJ01009683.1, read on the forward strand.
TAAATCACTTTAAGTAGAGAACATAGGAGAAGAAGCAAAGAATCTTCATGGTGAAAGTCTATTGGTGACCTGAAACTTGTACCTTCTTGGTTATTGATGATACAAAAATAGTCATGTCAGAGAACAGGAAATGCCCCTGATTTTGATGAGGTCCTAAAATCAGATAATTCTGAGTTCACACAATATATATACTTAAGCACATAACTGCAATCAGTTAACTTATTGCTTCATGAGTACTCAGTCCCCTTTCAAACAGAACTGTGTACCACCCTAGCCACATTCTCTAAAAATCTACAATGCAAAGATCTTAAGTTCCAATAAGCCTGCAGTCTTGCAGTGAAGTGTTACTGTAGGATTAAGCTTGTTAACTTTATACAGCAAGTTGTACAGCCTACTGTAGGCTGTACCCACAACCTCCTCAGCTAAAAGTATCATCTGACAATAGCCACACAACAGTTCCAGGCCTAACCATCTATCACAATTTGTCAGTACACCTAAAAGAATCCAAAACACTAGATTATCTGGTGCCTGGGTTAATCAGATTCTGGAACAGAATCTGCTGTACAAAAGAGAATTTAAAGTTCCTTTTGGGTTACTTAACTAGGAAAGAAGGAAGCAACACTTGAGCAAAGCTTTATTAGGAGAAAGGATGGTGAGTTAGAAAAGGCTGGGTCTTGGGACAGCAAATGTAGCTATGTCTTTCACTAGATTACTGGTTTACTAAATTTGTGATGTACCACTCATTCTAAGAACACAAATTATTTTTTCTTCATTTTGCGTAACTTTATTCATTTTATTACCAAAAAAAAGCCAACAATACGGTAATACGGCAACTGATGTGTATCTCTCTGAGCCCCAGGAATAGTGTCACCATTTACCACATACACTTGAAGAAATAAATACTTGTGGTATTTAAGGAGCACAGACTATTCTACTTCCTCGCTAGACAATCAAGAGTCACAGTCCTGTTTCTGCCTTTCTGCCTATGCCGAGAGCATCTTTTCAAATTCTTAGTTTCAAAGACCCACCTATCCCTTACAGAGCGCTCTAACATCCATCTCATCTTTACACCACTCCTTCTCAAGAGGCATTTCCCGAGGGAGGGCAGGGTCTTTCACTTACGGCAGGGGCTTACCTACCCTTCGTCTCATTTCATCCCTCTCGGGATAAAGGGCTCACGTTTTTCTCACAGCTCGCGCCAGGGTGGGGGGTGGGAAGAAGAAAGTAAAACGGCCTTCAAAGGGATTCAGATGAGATCCCTTGTATACGACAAACTCCAGAGGTCGGCAGTACGGCCTTAGCTAGGGCAGAATCTCCGAATCCGAATCCCCATCTCTGCAGGCGAAACCACTGATGCTCTCCCCGACGCCCCGCAAGGACCCGCGCTGCTACCTACCTGCTCGAGACCTATGGGCAAGACCTGCAGGCGAGGACCCGCAAGGTCCCCGCTTGGAGCGCGGACGACAGCTCCCACCACGTGAGAGAGAGAAAAGGCGGGGCTGTGCGCTGCTTGCCAAGCCAACGCGAACCTCCTAGTCTACCTGCCCGAGCCCGGCACCACGGGCCTCTGCGCCTGCGACAGCCACCCGCTCAGAGGAGTCAGGTTCCTCAAGGCAAAAAAAAAAAAGCCTTAGGCTCCTCCCTCTCCTCGTGCTCCTTACGTAAGGCATCGCCAGCCAATGGGAAGTGCAGGGGGCGGAGCGAGCGCCTCCCCAAGTGACAGGCTACAAACGAGTCCTCCCGCCGGCGCGAGCGGGCTGTGCAGTTGCTGGGCCAATCGGCAGTGTGGGTGGGCAGTGAAGGGGAGGGAGAAAGCGGGGAAAGCGTAGGCCCAATCAGATCTCCAAACCCTCGAGCGACGGGTCCCGCGGCCCGTGGCCATCCGAGTGCGGCGCGCGGGGGGCGTGCCCGCCTGGGCCAATCGGCTCGAGCCCACCGTGCGGAGCGAGCGCCTCAAATGCTCGGGTTTCTCAGCTGATTGTCTCCAGCGAAGAGTTGTTTTTTGCAGCTACTGAGCGGAGCCGCAGCAGGAGGAGCCGAGACCCCCCGGGGGGGCGGGGAGAAGAGGCGGGGTCCGGGGAGCCGCGGCTGCTCTGCGCGGGGCTCCGGGTCCTGTCACGGCACTTCCTGGGGTTGGAGGCTGGGGTGGGTGGGGGGTTAGGGGGAAATCCTTCTCCCCTTCGACGGCGGCTCCGAGTCCGGCCCCTTGCTTCCCGCGCTCCCGCGCCCGCCCCCCAGCCTGATGAGGGTGTCCGTGCCGGGTCCGGCGTCCGCCGCCGCCCCCGCGGCCGGCCGCGAGCCCTCGACGCCCGGCGGGGGCGGCGGAGGCGGAGGCGCGGTTGCTGCCGCCTCAGGCGCCGCGGTGCCGGGCTCGGTGCAGTTGGCTCTAAGCGTCCTGCACGCCCTGCTCTACGCGGCGCTCTTCGCCTTTGCCTACCTGCAACTGTGGCGGCTGCTCCTGTACCGCGAGCGGCGGCTGAGTTACCAGAGCCTCTGCCTCTTCCTCTGTCTCCTGTGGGCAGCGCTCCGGACCACCCTCTTCTCCGCCGCCTTCTCGCTCAGCGGCTCCCTGCCCCTGCTCCGGCCGCCCGCTCACCTGCACTTCTTCCCCCACTGGCTGCTCTACTGCTTCCCCTCCTGTCTCCAGTTCTCCACGCTCTGTCTCCTCAACCTCTACCTGGCGGAGGTAAGGCGGGAGGACAGGCATGCGGGGCCGGGAGGGTAAGCGGGGCCGCCGCGATCAACTCCAGCTGAAGATCGGTGTGTGGCCGGGGCGGGGGGCGGGGGTAGCCGTGAGAGGCGGACCCGAGAGCAGCCTGGGGAAACTGAGGCACTCCCGGAGTGTGCGCCAGTCTTTCTGCCCTGAACTTCAGCAGGTGATTGACTCGGTGACTGAGGGGCTTGGGGGATACAGTGAATGAGAGTGTGTTCTGACAACTTCAAACGGCAGGACAACCCTTTGTTCGGTGTTCTGGCCCCCTAAGGTAAGGTGTTGGTGGCACCCACAAAGTGGCATCGCAAGAAGTAGCAGCGCGGGTAGCTCTGCCGAAGCTGGACTGTGTTGAGAGAGGTTGGTTGATGCTGAGGTAGCAGCAGCTCTGCTGAGGCTGGATTGCTGCCAGCCATTACGTCACCAGGCAGAGCTGTTCCTCTGCTATTGTTGCTGCGTTTCTTTTATTAGAAGCTTATATTCCCTCCTGCATCTCCTTTCCTGTAGCTTAATAAGGCTCACACGAATTCTGTTCGATAGTTCCCCAGCAGGGTTAATGATCAAAAACCCAAGCCGAGGGTCAGTGGAAAGACCTCCATCAAGTCCTTAGGTTTGCCCAGTTGCTTCGTGCTTTCGCTATTCATCCTACCTCTTACAGCCTTGTCTTTTTTGGGAGCTAATTGAGAGAGAAGATACGAGGTGAAACTGTGCCTATTGCAGAAACAAACCACCAAACTGTTTTTGCAATAACTTGCTAATAGCTGGAATCTAATCACACCCCCTTTCTATTTTATGAGGAATTGCTAGTTGGATTGCATTGTTCTGCAGCTGCTTAGGTATTTGACCCATTTCAGACAGGTTTGGGAGTGTGAGGTTGTCAATCATGTGTGTCAGTTCGTGGTATTTAAGCCATAGAATTTTGAGAATTGTCCCCAAAAGTCTCTCCACCCCACCCCCCGCGGGGGAAAAAAAAGCTTGAGGGGAGGAAACAAGGTGACATCATATGCTTAATACTGACTAATATAGAACAATATTGGTGTATGCAGCTAATCCTCTCAAGCTTTTGGGGCGGATGAGAATTAACATAGTTCCGAGCAAAAGTAAAAAACGCTTGAGGCAGATGAAGTGTTTGTATTTCCTGCATAAAAACCACTCTTTTCTCCTTTAATAGATAGAAAGTATAATGCATAATTTGAAATCGTAGTCATAACTTAGGCTTTTTAGCACACTAAAAACAACAGTTGAAAACAAGTAACAAAACTAATTTAACTTTGATTGTTTTCCTTCCCTTCCTTTGTATGTCCAAGCATTACAATGACAAAAACCCAAACAGCAAGAAGAAACAAAAAGCATGGGTAATCATAAATAATTATGCCATAGTCATGACTTTTATTGAACCATGTTCTGATCTTCTAGCTGTTGTTTAAACTGTAATTGCACTTCTATCCTGTGTAGTAAAACTGATGCATTGTATTCTGCCAACAGGATTTCTGCCCTCAACTGAAGCTTTGCTCTAGCTTCAAATAGACTTAATTCAGATGTTGCTGAATGTGATTAGCAGTCTTTATGTCACAAGCTTCAGATGTTTTCCCCTATACATTTCAACTTATAAAATTAATGCTTCACTGTAAAATGGTGGGTATTTCATAAAGTGAATAAACATTCTAAAGGTGTAACATACCATCAAGTACACAAATCTTCAATATACAGCTAGGTGAAATTTTACATATGCATATACTCATGTTAACACCAGATTAAGGTAAGTGTCTGAGAAGGCTCCCTTGTGCTCTCTCCCAGTCAGCACCTCTTACCCTGAGGTAAACACAAAGTAGCTAAACACTATCATATAGGAAAAATACATCTATATTTAAGCTCAAAATTCTGAGTATGCTTCTGCGGCATAAAACACAATATCTGGATTGTGTTTTCACAATTTTGATTGCTGATATTCCAAGCTGATCGGAGGAATTTAAAGGGCTTCTTGCTAAATGATTCTCTTATTTGTGTGATATATGTACTATTTTAAAAGCAATAAAACTCTGTGAACCTAGAAAATGTAATTTGGAAATAAGCTGAGCTAAAGCTTTTTCCTTTTGTAGTGTCTCCTAAGAAAGATCTAGGTTATTTGTCTAGCCTTATCTTTTTATAATGAAACTAACAAGTTTAAGAGATATAACTGTATCTAAAAAACAAATTTTTGGCCTTTTTAATGATTTAAACAAGAAATCATTTTACTGTTCATTAGGAGAATTCAGATGAATCTATTTAACATACTCAAATTCAAAATTTCATATCAATTTCAAGTAACCTGGACATATGCATCCCATCAGCCATTCTGAATTAATGAAACTTTCACAGTGAGCTCTTAGTTTAACAGCAATGGTAGAGAAAGATCTGTGATGACAAATATAAAACTTAATTGACACTTGATTTTTTTTTAACCAAAATGTCCTACATCTTTTCTGGGTAGTTGTATTTCTTAATTACCAAATCATGCCATCTTTGTGATTAAGTACTATTTTTACTTTACTTGTATTTTCATATTAAATACCAATTCCAATTTACTTTTGCTCTCTTTGAAGCATTTTTATATCCATTTCTTATGAAATGAAGCATTCTAACTTTAAGAATGAAATGTAAAAGAACAATAGAGCATTGTAAAGTGAAATTAGTAAAACAGCTATTACCACTGTGAGTACATTTTGATGGATCTTCTAAAACTCATAAAATTTTCAAAGGTAAAGACTGCCTAAACCACTCTTCTTTACCATACTGAGTGGAACTAAGATAAGAGGAATAGCCTTTTCTGAAATAACTGGGCTTTTCAACTTAACCTTCTGGAAGCAGATAGTCGGAAGAAAGCAAACAACAAAAACCTGTATAATAATCTAAAAACACCTATTGAACTTTTCCACCATGATCTATAGAACATGTTCACTACCATAAAGGGTTTACTCTTCTATACTTTATCACAGAAAGAATTCAGTATTTAAAACAGATGATATTGCCAATGTAATCAAGTTCCCAATGACATCACTGATACCACTGTCAAAAAGTGTTTTACCTATATTTTTGTCTGTGGATGTTATTATTTCAGGTCTTACATTCTAATCTTTGTCCATTTTGATTTTTTTCTGTAGGGTGTGAGATTGTGGTCTAGGTTCATTCCTTTGTATGTAGCTATCCAATTTTCCCAGCACCATTTGTTGAATAGACTTTCCTTTCTCCATTGGCCTTCTTGGCTCCTTTGTCTTAAGTTAACTGTCCATATAAATGCGGGTTTATTTCTGGCCTCTAAATTCTGTTCCATTGCAGTACAAGGGAGACAAGCAAAATAAACGAATAGGGCTACATCACATTTAAAAGCTTCCTTTCACAGTGAAAGAAACTACCATTAAAACAAAAAGACACTGTACCAAATGGGAGGGTACACATCATACATCCAACAATGAATTAATATCCAGAATCAATAAAAAATTCATACAATTCAACAGCAAGCAAAGAACTAACCCAATCAAAAATGGGCAGCATAGCTAAATAGACACGATTCCAAAGGCAATGTTCAGATAGCCAACAAATATATTATCGCCAGACAAATGTAAATTAAAACCGCAATAAGATAGCCCTTCACACCTGTGAAACAGGGGTTCCCTGGTGGCACAGGGGCTAAAGTCTCAGAGCTGTCAAGCTGTCACCAGCCATTGGAGCATGAGTTAGATCCAGGCCAGGGAGCTGAACCACATGGCTCAACAGACCTCTCCTGTCTTGCCCCCTGTTCCCCTCAGCAGTGTATTTCAAAGATCTGCCTGTTCTGCTCCCCACTCTGTCTCTGGTGAATCCTTTCTCCCCCCACACCCCTGGCCTTTACCCCAGTTCTTGTATGTGTAAATAAATAAAAATAAATCTTTAAAAAAATAAGCAACAAGTAGTGTTGGCCATGGTATCAAGAAAATAGGAGAGCTGGTATACTGTTCATAGGAGTGTAGACTAGTTTGGCCTCTACGGAACACAGTATGAAGGTTTCTCAAAACATTAAAAATAAATTTGTCATAGGATCCAGCAATCTCTCTCCTAGGTATCTACAATAGAATATAAAAACATATAATTTAAAGGGGCATATACACTCCTGTTGCTACAGAAGGCAAGCTATGGAAACAACCTAATAACCAATGACATGAGTAGATAAAGAAAATACTGTATATAAGCCAGCATGGAATACTACTCAGCTATAAAATAAAATAGATGAAATCTTGCTATTTGTAACAATATGGATGGAACTGAGGGAGATTATGCTAAGTGAAATAAGTCAGAAGGAAAAAGGCAAACGCCAGATGATTTCACTTACATGGAATAGCAAAAACAAAGCAGACAAAAATAAAGCAAACCTTTAAAATCTGAATTAAGACTGCCAGAAGGAGAGTGGGAGCAAAGAGGGTAGGGGACCCCATGGGACTAAGGTGAAGGTTACTGGGGCTTTGGTGGTAGGCTTGGTGTAGTAACATACATTTATAGAGGTATGAACTTACACCCCTAAAAAATGTATAATGTTATAAACTAACATTACCTCAATAAATGTAATTTTAAAATAAAAAGCATAAATAAGTCAATAAGACATTTTTAATAAAAGAGATGTTATCTTCCATTGGAACAAGCTAAAGGATTTAAAATGAGAGTTGATAGTATACTATCTTTGGAATGTTGTGATGCATGCCAAAAATCAATGAGTTCATCTTTGAGACCATATTGACATTTTTTCTTGCAATTTTGTGACATGAATGTCAGTTGCTTAATCAGTATAAAGTACAGTGACTTAGTCACAGCACCAAAATAATTAGAACAATTAAATTCATAATCTTAACTCTTACATTCATGTATGCCATCATTATCCCTAGCAATGGATACATTCTTCCAAATATTGATGGCACTTTAGATAACCTGCAGGTACTTTGGATTCGTGGTTTTTGACAAAAGTGTTTTTACCACCTAAAATTGAAACTCCTAAAAGAAAAGGAGTTACTTTATATTTTTATCTCATAGCAACTAGAACAACAAATGAATATATCATTGAATGACAATCTTGAAGGGGCCAAATTCTAGAAAGCATTTAGCCACCTAAGTTTTCAGGGTTAACTTCTTTTTGATGAACACTTGAGGTAAATTACTTAAATACTTACTAGACTCTGTATTTTGTGTCTAAAAGAGTGCCTACTGTATGAATGCAAATATTCTTAGGTTATCTTGGTTTAATTAGATAGAAGTTAATTTTGATTACTACAGTTAAAATCTTATTAACGAAATCAGTGTAATATATTACAGAGTTTTACTTAACAAACTTATTTTTATTTCATTGGACAAATACCCATAGTAATTAGGGATTTGCTAATTTGTTTTCAATAATTCTATTAGGTAGAAAAGTCTGTAAAACAAGTCTCACATTATGACTAGGTTGCTTACTGGAAATAAAGGTTTTGTTCAATATTTCACTTTTTTTTTTATACATACAAGCTGGGGTACAGGCCAGAGGCATGGGGCGGCAAGAGGGTTCACCAGAGACGGAGTGGGTAGCAGAACAGGCAGATCAGAAATACACTGCTGAGGGGAGCAGCAAGTGAGGAGCGGTCTGCCGCACCATGTGGGATTCTCCCTGGCTGGGCATTGAACTCTCATCGCAAGCTGCCGACAGCGCTCAACTGCTGCACCACTAGGGAGGCCCTGTTCAATATTTCACTTTTATTCTTAACTGTGGTTGAAATTGTTTTTGTCTGAATCTACCTCACTGTTTTATCCATTAACTTGATTCTGTTTTTCCTAAGCTCATCTATGAGGTGAGAATTTCAAATACATATCTATGGCAGAAGACAAGATTTCAATGCCTCACATTTCATGTGATGTAATATTTTCAAAGCACATTCACAAAGAAGATAAAAATAAAATGTGATTTGTCCAAGATTATAAGGCTAGTAATATATATCAAATATAAGACTACTGTGTAACCTGGATGTATAAAATGTTATCAAGTAATCTCTCCCAATGAATTTTCCTGAATACCATCAATTCTTTGTTACTTAGTGTTTTACTATTTAACTTGCTTTCCCATTTTCCACCATTTCAAATCTTCTGCACTTTATACCAAACTCTTTCCTCCCCATTTATACTCAGCATATGACCCCTGCATCCTCGTTTAAAGAACTAGAAACCAGAGCTATTTAACGAACCAAAGATTCAGAGAAATGCCAAAAATGCTGGCAAGATTGTTTAATTATTTTCAATGAAAGGCGGAGCTGGTAAGGAAATTCCTCAGATGCAAGAAACCACAATAAAGAAGTAAGTGTGGAATAATAAAGTACTCCACTGATGTTTTTCTTAGGTTTGAGCATGGTTACTAGATGCTTCCTGCTAAAATCTGGATTTTAATTTTATGTGTTGGAAATGTGGTATTGTGACATTGGAGGCAATACCTATGATGCAGTCTAACAGAGAACTCATCCTTTCCAACATGATGCTGAAATTCCCAAAGAATACATCATCAGTGGGTGAACTATGGGGAGGGCTTCTGGGTGACGGAGCTACAAATTAGGAAAAGAATCATGTTCTGGAGACTGCTTAGCAAGCTTATTCTCAAACAATCATTTCTCTAATTTTAAAGGAAATAAATACCCAACCTAAAAATGTAGTTTAGAGTTATCCTGGATTGAAAGTAACCTCAAGTGCCTAGAAGAAGCAATGCAAATCATCTGTTGAGTATGTATATTTTAAACTCACAATCCAAACATAAAATTTGAAGGAACATGAGCTCAGGATCACTTTGTGATCCGCTCACAGATTAGTACATGTTTTTGTCACCAGTATCAGGTGGCCGCTCGCGTATTAATACGTGTTCATCTAGTCTCTGGTTTTTCACGCCACAGTGGATTTATTTGGAACTATTAGGAGCTATTTCTTTGATTTTACTCAGTCTAGAGGCTTTACACATTGTTTTGGTGAAAGTGTAATGTGTTTTATGAGAGATGTTAACAGTTTTTTTAATATCCAGTAGTTCAGGAGTTGTGTGTGTTTTATTGAATGCTTATACAATTCGTGCGGTGGCACAGAAAATGGCTGGCCCCAAGGACTGGTAAATTTAAAGGGCACCGGCACACAAAGTGTTAAAAATCACACTAAGAAATCTTACCTGAAAATATTGAAGATATCAGAATTATAAAAACATATAGTATAAAATAGCCCATTTATGTGAATTAAGAAGCACTTGCAATATAAAGAGATAAAATTATCAAAAATGATCAGGTACATTTAGAAATAAATCATTTTTAAAATAAAAATAATTATAAGATAAAATAAAAAGGCAATTAAAAATTAATGAACTAGAAAATCTGAGGGAAAATAGCCAAGAATATAGCCCAGGGACATAAAAGATGAAAAATACAAATAGGGATTGAGAGAATGAAGGTATAATGAGTAGTCCAACATATATCTAATTGGAATTTGAGACACGTTGTCCAAACGAATAATGACTTCGTTTGTCAGGATTTTAAAGACACTAACTTTTAGACTCAGAGCCCAAAAATTCCAATATAGGCTAAGTGAAAATAAACCCATTAAAAAAAAAAAACCTCAAAGTACCTAAGACTTTTCAAAACAGCTAGACAGAGGAGCTATTGCTAACAAAGAAAAGAAAATTCGTTAGAGTGTTATCAGCTTGTTAAACACTAAGCAATTGTGAAGACTGAAAAAACCATCAAAATGCTGAGAGAAAATGACCAAAAACCTAAAATTCTACCACAGTCACACTATTATCATCAATAAGAATGAAAAAGAAGCCATGTTGGGGGTATGTCAGCAAAATGGGGTAGGAAGCCCTAGCCCTCCTTACTCCATACAAACACTGATTCAGCAAAAAGTTGTGAACAAATTCCCATTGTGAGAAATCTCAGAACAAATTGAAAAGTCCTGCATTCCACCTGAACACAATCGGAATCACCAACGACAGTAAAGAGATTTAGGACAACTTACTGGAATCCCTAATCCCAGTCAAGTGTCATAAAATTGGGAAGAGAGCACCTATATACTAGCATCTCCCAAAGGAGGAATGGGCTTAGTACATCCCAGCTTTCCTTAGGGGGCTCACTAGAAGTCAGGCTTCTGTCTTCTCAGTTTTTGGAGCTCTGTCACATACAAAGCAACTCTTAATTTTTCAGGGAACTATCCCAGGTCAGAATTATATACTTAAAATGCTGAAAGAAAAAAGTGCCAACCAAAAATAATATACTCCACAAAGTAGTTCTTCAAAATTGGACAAATACTTTTCCAGACAAAAGAAAAACTACAGGATTCATTATCATTAAACCTGCTTGCAGGAAATGCTAGAGAGAATTCTTAAAGTTGAAATAACAGAATGCTAAACAGTAACATGATAGTATAGGAAAGCATGAAACTTCTCAGTAAAGGTAAATATATAGACAAATACAGAATACTGTGTTGTAATGATGGTTAAATCACTTTTAATTCTAGTATAAAGTTTGGAAAAATTAAAAATAACAAAACATTGAAAGATACATAACATCAATAATTGTATATTGACAATGTGGGAGGGGAGAAATTAAAGTGCAATTTTTGTATTTAATGGAAATTGTTATCAGCTTAAAGCAGACTTTTATAGCTATAAGGTATTTTTTATAAGCCCAAGGTAACCACACGAAAACAAGATTATGGATGTTACACAAAGGAAAAGAGAAAGGAATTAACATACATTAATACAGAAAAAAAATTAATAAAACATAAAGGACAATAGTAAGAGAGGAAAGGACCCGAAGAAATATAAGATTAACTGGGAAAAAAAGATTAACAAAATGGCAATAGTAAATCCTTTGTTAATAATTAAATGAATTAAACTTCAATAAAAAGATATCAAAAATATATCAAAAATATAAGTGTATCAAAAATATAAGCAAATACTCAACCAAATACTATCTATAAGAAACTCACTTTATTTTTAAACATTCACATAGACTGGTAAAAGATATTCCATGCAAATAGTAACCAATATACTTAAACAAAATAGACTTTTAAGTCAAAAACTCTCATTAAACAATAGACATTTTATGATGATGAAATGATTTACCCACCAGAAAGATGTAACAAATATAAATATATATGCGCCCAGCAGTAGTATACCTAAACAATTTTTAAAATGTTGACAGAATTGAAGGGAGAAATAGACAGTTAATACCCGAACTGAAGATTTCAGTACCTCACTTTCTGTAATAGAATATCCAGACAAAAGGTCAAAAAGGGAACAGAGCACTTAGGCAACACTGTGGATCACGTGAACCTGGAAGACATATATAGACCATTCTACCCCCAAATTTTTCACCTGCAACAAAATGCACATTCTTTACAAGCATACATGAATCTTTTCTCCAAGGTAGAGCACATGCTTGTTAGTTCACAAAACAAGTCTTAGAGCAAATTTAAGAGGCTTGAAATCATACCAAGTATCTTTTCTGGCACAATGGAATGAAATTAAAAATCAATTGTAAAAATAAAACTGGAAATTCATAACAATGTTGAAATTAAATAACACACTCTTGAACAACCATTGTTTCAAAGAGGAAAACAAATTAGAAAGTTCCTCAAGTAAAAAGAAAACACAACATATCCCCAAATTATGGGATGTTATACCAAGAAGGAAGTTCATAATGATGAGCACCATTAAATAAGAAGAAAGATACTGGAAAAACAATCTAGTTTTATACTTCAAGATGCCAGAAGAAGAAAAAACTAAGCCCAAAGTTAGAAGGGATGAGATAACCAAGATCAGGGCATAAATAAAATAGAAAACACAAAAGCAGAAAGAAAAATGAATGAAACCAGTAGTTTTTTGAAGAGAGAAGCAAAATCCAATAATTTAGGTACACTAAGGGAATAAAAGTAAAAGATCAAAAGTAAAAAAAAAAAAGACTTTATAACTAATGCCACAGAAATAAAAAGGATCAAAAGAGACTATGAACCAACAATCTGTATGACCTAGAAAAAAATGGATAAATTCCAAGAAACACACAACTTACCAAGACTGAATCAAGAAGAAATAAAAAGTCTGAGTGGACCTATAAGAGTATGGCGATTGACTTAGTAATCAAGAACTTCCCAGCAAAGAAAAGCCAGTGTGATAACATTTTTAGAGGTATGAAGCGATACCCCTAAAACATAGTGTTGTAAACTAAGATTACCTCAATAAACAAATTAAAAAATAAAATCAAAACAAAATTATTTAAGAACCAAAACAAAAACACCCAGAGATGACTTCACTAGAGAGTTCTTTAAAAAATTTTAGTCAAAAATTAGTACAAATCCTCAGAATTAAAAAAAAAAAAAGGAATAAATACTCACTAACTCATTCTAGAAGACTAGCATCAACCTGAAACTAAAGTCAGACAAAGACGCTACATAAAAAGAACACTGTACACCAATATTCCTGATGAATAGAGCTGCAAAAATCCTCACTAAATAATAGCGAACCAAATCCAACAGCACAACCAAAGGATGGACAATGATCATTCACCATATGAAAATCGATGTGATGTACCACAGCAACAGAATAAAGGATGAAAGTCATATAATCATCTTAATATATGCAGATAATCATGTGAACAAATAAACACTTTTCATGTTAAAAATTCTTAAAAAACTAGGAATACAAGAAAATTACCCCAACATAACAAAGGTCATATATGGAAAGCTACAACTAACATCATTTTCATCTACTTTGGTAAGTTTCTAGTTTCTCTCATCCTTCTTTGACTATAGTTTTTCAAGATTGTGTTCAATTTCCACGTATTTGTGAATTTTCCCATTTTACTTCTGTTGATTTCTAGTTTCATTCTGTTATGTTCAGAGAAGATACTTGGTATGATTTTAGTCATCTTAGATTTGTTAAGACTTCTGACCTAGGGCCTCCCTGGTGGCGCAGCAGTTAAGTGCTGGGCTGTGGAGCTGTCGGCAGCAGTGATGCGAGTTCGACGCCCAGCCGGGGAGAATCCCACATGGTGCGGCAGACCTCTCCTGCCTCGCCCGCTGCTCCCCTCAGCAGTGTATTTCTGATCTGCCTGTTCTGCTCCCCACTCTGTCTCTGGTGAAGCCTCTCACCACTCCACACCTCTGGCCTGTACCCCAGCTGTATGTATAAATAAACAAATCTTTAAAAAAATAAAAATAAAAAATAAAAATATGGCATGTAAAGGTTTAAAAAAAAAAAAAAGACTTCTGACCTAGAAGAGAACAGAGGAGAAAGTTTTCATGACACTGATGTTGGCAATATCATAGACATTACACCAAAAGCACAGGCTATAAAAATGAACAAGTGGTGCTACATCAAACTAAAAAGGTTCTGCACAGCAAAAGAAATAATCAACGGAGTAAAAGTGCCTCCTACTGAATGGTAGAAAATATTTGCTAACCATGTATCTGATAAGGGGTTAATCTCCAAAATATGAAGAAACTCCTACAACTTCATAGCAAATAATAATAATAATTCAATTAAATAATGGGCAAAGAATTTGAAAAGACATCTCTCCAAAGAAGATACATAAATGGACAACAGGTATATGGAAAATGCCCAACATTACTAACCTTTAGAGGAATGAGAATGAAAGCTATAATGAAATAATATCTTCTACCTGTCAGTGTGGCTATTATCCAAAAGCAAAAAACAAGGTTATGGAGAAAAGGGAACTCTTACATCCTGTTTTTGTGAGTGCAAACAAGTGCAGCTGCCTTGAAAAACAGTACAGAGATTCCTCAAAAACTTAGAACTATCATAGGATCCAGCATTTTCTATTCTGAGTATTTAGCCAAAGGCTATACAAACAGCATCTGAAAGAGATTATTATTTCCCCAAATTCATTGCATACACAGTAGGCAAGATGTAGAAACAAAGTAAATGTCAATCATCAACTTAGTAGATAAATGAGGTGTGTACACACACACACACACACACACACACACACACACACACTATTCATCCCTTTAGAAAGAAAGTTCTGAATTATGTGACAAAATAGATGCAACCTTAAGGCTGTAGGGGGAAAAAATATTTCTTCAGCCTTCTTAGGCTCCCTGACTGACTGAATCTGAAAAGTAAACTGATGAAGACATTTTGACAAGAAAAAGCATACCAATTTTATTAACTTTTACATGTATATGGTACCCTTCACAAGAAAATGAGGGCCCAAAGAAGTGGCCAACGTAGGAAGCTTTTATACCTTTTAGATAAAGAAATAATAAATTTGTGAAGAATTGACAAAAGGTCTTGGAAAAGGGATAATCCAACTGGGGTTAACTAGTCTTTAGCTACCTTAAGAAGGAAGTTTAACTAATTTATCAGTTTAGTTTGCAGATTCTTCTGGTGTCATTTCTGGATGCATAAGATTCTGGGTCCAGTAAACAGAGAATTTATTTCCTGACTTTTAGCAGAAAAGGGGGAGCTTTTCTTTTACTTAATTGCCTTCAACTCAAAATAAGTTCATGTAAAAGTTCATTTCGAGATGACATATTCTGGAGTCCTTTAGTGGTGTTGTGCTAAATGAAATAAACTAGTAAAGAAAACAAATACTGCATTATTCCACTTTCATGGAATGTAAAATAAAATTCTTAAGAGTTAAACAATGGAATGGTGGTTGCCAGGGGCTAAAGGAAGGGAGAAATGTGAAGTTACTAATCACCAGGCATAAAGTTTAGTTGACCAGTATGAATAAACTCTAGATTCCTGCTACACAACATTGTATGTACAGTCAACAATAATGTATTGTACACTTAATTTTGTTAAAATGGCAGATCTCAGGTTAAGTGTTCTTGTCAAAATCAAATTTTAAAAAAATTGTGCAGTTGATAAACAAAACATAATTTACTACTAACTGACCCTCACTAAAAGAAATTCCAAAGGTTATATGTCAGAAAGAAAGGAAATTACCTCAGGAAAAAAAGCACTAAAATACCAAAAGGAATGATGAGAAGAGAAAATAGTACACATATAGGTAAATCTAAAAGGTAAATGTATGAAACAGTTTCTCATTAGCATAAAAAAATGGAAAGAATTAAATGGACAATAGCATATGAATCAGGAGAGGAATGATGGAGTTAAAGCTCTGTGTGGTCCTAGTGTCATTTGGAGGAAGAAATATAACTGATAAGGATTAAACTTTAGGTTGAATATAACCTTTCCAATAAAACAAAGAGCAAATATATATATATATATATATATAACTTTCAAACTTGGGTGTAATAAAAATGGTAAGTTGTAGATTAAGGATAGAACTTGTCCAGAAAAAGGTCACAAAGAAGAAAGAAAAGCAAATACAAACCTTAAGATCAAATTAATAAAGTACACAGGTTAAAAAAGGAATAAGAAACTTTTAGTGTCTTGAATTTAACACTGTAGCCTAAAGATAATTTGTCATACTGCATTTAAGAACAAATTCAGCTATATGCTATTTACAAGAGATATACCTAATACAAGGACAAAGAGAATGACAATAGAAGCATAGAAAAATAAAAATCACATCATACAAAACAAAAGAAAAAAATTAACAGTACTTCATGGAGAAAAATCAATAAATCTAATATTTTATTATTGATAGATCAAATAGAAAAAAGCAAAGCTCTAAACCAATAAGGAAATAGAAAAAAAAAAAACGGCCACTCATCAAATACTGTATCTACAACAGGTACCCTTTCTTTTTATTAACACTTAGACTGTTTCTTTTTTTTAATGTACCACATGCTAAAGCATGAATGTAAAACTTTTTAAAATGTAGAGGCAATGAAACATAGTATATCTCAATCACTTACCAGCTCAAGTATCTCTGATGAACATTGATATAAAATCTATGCATCTTCAAATCTAATCCAAAAATATAAAGGACAATGAATGAATCATGGCCAAATGTGTTTTATTCCAGGAATGCAACATTGGTTGAACATTCAAAAATCAATTACTTTAGCAGTATAAAAGAAGAAAACAATATACTCATATTAAATGAAGTAAAAGGGTTTGACAGAATTCAACAACCACTTAATGGTTTTTAAAAACTTACTTTTAGCAAACTTACAGAAAAGATGAGAAATTCCTCAATCTAATCCTGACATTATACTAAAACTGAAAGACTGAACAATTGCCCCCTGGAAAAGGAAGAAAATACCCACACTTCTTGTCCTAACCATTATGCTAGAGGACTAGCAATTGCAATAGATAAGAAGAAAAGTTTTAAAAATTGGAAAGAAGTAAAATTGTCTGCATTTGTAGGTGACATGGTTGTTGAGGTAGAAAATCTTAATAAACCAAAAAAAAACCCTAAAGTTAATAAGTGAATTTAATAAGCTTGCAGGATGTTACTGTAACTTGTACATTAGTAGAAAACAATTAAAAAATGAAATATAAAAGCAATTCCATTTACAATAGTGTCAAAAAATTAAAATACTTGGGATTAATAATAGATGATTTAAGAACTCTAAAATGAAAACTTCATGGGGAAAGAAAAAGACAAGGAGATATAAGTGATGATGTTGGGGAAAAAGTAAAAACTTTTTGTGATTTGGAACAAAAGATATATGTTTGGCTATTGAAGTGCTAATTTCAGTGTTAATGATATTTACTGTTGCAGCTCATGCCACATATCTCTGGTTCTGACTTCTGGAACAGCATCATTTATTTTCGTAGAAGTTTTGATAACACCAGCTGGTAATATAACACCATTTTCTGTTGTAGAGCCGTAACCACAGGAAAATTAATGCTTAGGCTGGTGTTTTACTTAAGATATGTTATAAAGGAAAAATAAATGATGAAAACTACTGAGAGAAATTAAAGAAGACCTATGTAAGTGACAGAGTACACCCTAGAAGATTTTTTTTATTTTTAAGATGTCACTTCTTCAAATTGACTTATACATGCAATCCCTATTAAAATAGTAGGACTTTTGGGTAGCAATTGGCATGATTTTAAAATATAGATAGATATATATGGAAATATAAGGAAGTTAAAATAACTGAAATAGTTTTGAAAAGAAGAACAAAGCTAGAGAACTACACTGATTTCAAAACTTACTATAAAATTACGGTAATCAAGATGTTTAATTCTGAGGAAAAGATGGGAAATACAGATCAATAAAGCAGACTAGGGAATCCAGAATTAGACCCACACCTACATATTCAATTAATTGATTTACACAAAAATACCAACGTAATTAACCTACTGAGGAAATGAAAGTTTTTTCAACAAATGCTGCTGAAATAATTGGGTATCCATATGGAGAAAAATGATACTGATTTTACCTCTCACCACATACAGAAATCTACTTGATGTTATCATAAATCTAAATGTAAAAGCTAAACTTATGAAAGAAAGCAGGAGATCTTCATTCTCTTGGAGATAGTAAAGATTTCCTAGATAGAAAACAAAAACATGAGCAAAAATTGATAAATGAGACTATCAAACTTTAAAGCTTGTTTTTTATAAGACAGATAATAAAAAGGCAAGCCACAGACTGGGAGAAAACATTTGCAGCACACAAAATTTGCATCTTGCAAAATATTTTTATCCAGAATATATGAAGAACTCTTAAAAATTCAATAACAAGAAAATTCAGTGAAAATGGACAAAACATTTAAACAGACACTTCACAAAAGAAGATATGCATATCCAAGGAGCACAGAAAAAGATGATCAAGTTATCAGGAAAATGAAAATTGCTGCCATAATGAGGTACCATTAAATATTGACTATGCAGATCAAAATTTGAAAGACCTAATTATGGATAAAGGAAGGAATTGCAGTGGAATGTAAAAAGTACTTAGAATCTGATAATAGGGCCTCCCTGGTGGTGCAGCGGGTTAAGTCTCAGCACTATGAAGCTATCCGCAGCCACTGCAGCACGAGTTTGAACCCCAGCCAGGAAGCTTTTCCCACATGGCACAGCAGACCTCTCCTGTCTTGCCTGCTGTTCCCCTCAGCAGTGTATTTTAGTCAATCCGCCTGTTCTGCTCCCCACTCTGTCTCTAGTGAATCCTCTCATCACCCCACACCACTGGTCTACACCCCAGTTCTTGTATGCATGAATGAATAAATCTTTTTTTAAAAAAGAATATAATAAAAATACCTATCAGAACTTGAATAAAACAGCTAAATTGGCAAGCAAGATTTAAGCCTAGCCCTCCTGTTCTTCCTAAGTGATCACATCCATATTCATGGCACCTTGTCACTTTAAAGCAGATAACATACACACATCTCTGATCCTGACACACACTGTACCTCTGAGCTCTGGCTTTCTATAGTCTATAGCTGTTTGACATCTCAAAGACATTGGGAGCCTTCAGATTCAATGTCCCAAATTCAGTTCATTCGTTTCCTTTCCTCCTCCATCCTTCCCCACCCCATACCTATCTCTCCCAAAATGCAAGCCTCCTCTTTTGTGCTCCATTTCAGTGACTGGCACTGCTATCCGTTTATTAATATAATTCAGAAACCTATCAGTCTTCTCCTTCATACTTTGCATTCACTCTCTTACCAAATACTGTCTATTTGACCTCCTACTATCACTTAAGTCCATTCACTTCTCCCCATTCACAGAGCCTAATCAACTATTATCTGTTGCGTTGGCTATAGCAGTTAGCCTCATAATTACTCTGTCAGTGTCCCCTGGCTTCCACAAGTTCATCTCCACACAATTGCTGAATTATCCTTTCCAAAAAATACATAATTACTTATAAAATACACACACACACACACACACACACACGTTCTTGTATTGGACCTGGTTATTGTTAGAATAATGACAAACTTTTACATGCTATAAGGCATTTCATGGTTCTAGCCTCATCTTATACTATGCTTCTCCTATTCCTCGCCACTCCAGCCACTTAGTGTTCTCTTAGTCCTTTTTTGCTTCCTACTTTCTTCTGCCACAAAATCTTTCCATATTCTTTTCCCTCATCTTAGAATGGTTTTCTTTGTTGAATTAACTCCCAACTTCACAACACTTCAGGGAAGGCTTCATCCAACTATCCAAATAGATTAGAGTTCAAAATTATAGACTCGCAGTACATTAATGTCTTTTCTTTCACATCATTTGCATATTTGCAATTTTATATTTTCATGGGTTTTTTGAGCTTACTGGACTAGAAATAGGGACCAGGTTTGTCCTTACTGTATCCCTAATACCTAATTTAATACATGACATGTATTGGATGTTTAGTAAATATATACAGTGAATGAATGAAGTTTCTTTTTTACCATATCCCAAATGTCCTGGCTTAAGAATCCTTGAATATATAATTTCACAACAGAACTCTCTATACTTATTTTCTTTCTCTTTTTCCACTTATCAACCCCTCCCCTCAAAAAGAGAGTGCTTGCTTTAAAACAAGTCCCAAAGTCAAATGCAGAGAGGGCCTGGCTGCTACCATTTGAGATTGGTGGTAGAGAGTACATGTGTAAAGAGGACAGCCACAGAGTGTGCGCTACAAGATGATGTTGCCAAATCATCTGGTTTATTCAAGGCAAATAAAAGTTTGGATTTTTTTAATTAAAAAATGGTGTTTATTAAAAATATTGAAATATATTGTTAAAAATATTGAAATATTGTTAAAAATACTATCAGCTACCACTGAATAAGCCAAACAAAACATTTTTGGGGTCAAACTTCAACCCATGAGCTATTAATTTGTATTTTCTCCTCCTCCCCATTCTTCTTCTGTATTTTCTTCCTTAAAGGAATAAAATGACTGAGCATAGTCTCTTATCTTTATAATTTCCATATAAAAAAGCTGAGTTATAACTTCATACCAATCAACATTAGTTAAAATGAATTCTGAATAATTTACACTTTAATTTATGGGAAATTTATGGTGTTCTAAGTCTGACCAGATGTAAAGAAAGTAATGTATAGTACATGTCATCATTATCTGCCTCCCTTTCCTATATTATGTATTTTTTTAGGTTAGCTGCTATTGTACATTTATTTTGAAGGAAATTTTGCATGTTCTTCAACATCTAGCACTGTTATGTATTGTGGCTAAGTGATTTGAACGGCTGAAAAAAATTGTATTAAAGGTTTCAAAGGAGTTCTGTCCATCTCTACAAATAAAAACAATCTCTGAGCACAGTAGAACTTTTCATCTAATTTGTTCTCTATAAAGACAAAATACATAAAACAAAACATTAGCATCTTTGTAATTGTTTAATTTTAATTTTGTTTAGGGGTCTGCTTGAGGTAGTAAAATTTCATCAATTGCTGTGAATTTTAAGTCTGAGAACCTGAGTTCTAATGCAGATTCTATTATTTTTGGTTAATTGATGCTTGCCAAATCAATACTTTTCTGGGTCATTTGTTTAGTTTGTAAAGTGCTTGAGCTTAGTGGTATCCAAGATACCTTTAATTCTAACAATCTGACACTAATAAAGCAATCAGGAATTTGAAGATTTTTTTAAAAAATTTTCTCCCCTAGTTCTGAGATTTCATATAGTATTTGTGAATTCTATCTCTGAGATATGAAAGCCAATTTTTTAAAAGTTACACATAACATAAATTAATCAAAGTTTAACTTACTTAGGACACAAACTAAGTGTCTAAATATTTAGGATCATCTGCTTTCTAAGATAAAATGTTGCTTCAAATCTGCGTGTTCTAACATTTTACAAAAATGCAATTACAGCTCCCCCTTTTCATTAGCATATTGATCACACTTTTTCAGCTGCAGTCTCTCAGCATATAAAAATGCTTAAATGATATTATTTTAAACTCTTTTGATCTTTCCTCAGCTACTGTGTAAGATTGTGTCCAATTGTTTATTCAATCATTTGGACTACTTTGAAGTGATATAGCACTCTCTAGGGAAGACAGGGATTTTACTCATTACAGCCTCACTTTAGGTACTTTCATTGGAAGTTTTTTCATATCCTCTCTCTCACTTTGCAAGGGTTTCTGTGGAGGAGAAAGTTCAGCATGAGGATTGAGGCTGTTGAGTACTAACTAACTTTTTTTTAAGATTTATTCTGGAAAGAATTGGCCTTGTAAGAGCCTTTAACAGAATTGACCACAATAATCTAAATCAGGATAGATTATGTAGTTAAGAATTTGGGCATTGGGGGTGGAGTGTTAGGGGAAGAGAATACAATCCCTTAAACCCTGGCTAACTGATCTTAAGCAAGAGATTTAATCAGTTTCTCCATCTGAAAAAGGGAAGTGCCTACCTCTAGATTTTCTGAAGATTAAATAAAATACTGAAAGTAATAAGTCGTAAAGCATAGTAAGACTCAAATGTTGTTATTATAGGGGGAAAAAAAAGAAGGAAAATGAGAGCGTATCTAAAATATCTCCTTCTGTCTAGCTTCTTTCTTACATACGAGTTTTTGGCAGTAGAACAATCACCTTTTTCCAATCTATGGTAATACAAGTGATGCCATTATTTCCTCACTATATAATTAAGATACGGTGGTAGGTATGGTTTTCATTGTTCAAATAATGAACTGAGGCCATGGACTTGTCCTAAACCACAATAGAAAGTGGAAGACTTGACAGCCAGGTCTTTTGACTACATTGCTGCTTTTTCTGTCTTACCATGGAATTAGTAGGTTTTAAGAGAATATGAGAGAGATCATCATCACTGATTATATACAGCTATTGTCTTTAAAAAATTTAATATGATAGCAAAATAAGGATTCCTTCTGTTGCTTTCTCTCCTGGAATGTTTTGTTATTCTGATACATTCTACCCTTTTTTTCTCTGCATCAGTCAGATCACTATTCTCCAATGAATCTGGCTCTTTATTTTTACAAAAAGCAACTCTGCTATATTCCTAGTTCAAAAATGGAAGGTTGTATAAAGAATCAGTAATATGCAAGGGGGATTTAGTTTTGGGAAAACTTTCAAAGAATAGCACAACTTCATCACAATTTCAATTTAAATCAGTATCCTAAAGAGTCTAAATCTATAATGTATAGGAGACTCAGTTTAGAAATAACTTAGCATAAGATACATTAAATGGTCTTTCTGTAGTAATCAGTTATATTTCAGGATGGTTTTTAATAATGAAAGCTTTTTCTTTTTACTCAAAATTAATACACTCCTGAAAATGTTATGTGTATTTAAAAAATACCGCTAGTTAAATAAGGAGTATGGCAAGGTACCTTTTAGTCAACAAAATAAGAGAAAATGAAGATGTTAAAATGCTTCTAGATTATTACATTTTAAAGAGATAATTTGCCTTCTAAATGTGTTTTTCTTGAGCAGTGAAAATTCTCCGAATCTTGAACTGGTAGCTAGTTCTTATGCCATGTAAATGATATTCCCATTAATAAAACAGTATTTATCACCTTAAAACAAGGGAAATTTCTTGAACTATATACTATCAAAGACCTAAATATATAAACATATCAAAAAAAAAAACACAAAAAACAGGATTCCCCATAAGCCTTGAATTATAAGTAAAGACACCTGGGTTTGAGTTCTATTCAACTTCCTGTGTATTCATGAACAATCCACTTAACCTCTAAAGATCAGCTTTGTTATTGTAAAATCCTATTGAATTAAATCTTCAAGGTTTTTCTTAGTCCAGAAGAAACTAGGGACATGCTGCCAGTTGTCCTCTCCCACCACAATCTCCTAGCAATGACAGATGACAGCACCTACAAAGGTGAACACCTATCAGAAAAGCTCATCTGAGTCATCGTGTCCGGGACTGGTACTAGGGATCAATCATTAAGCATACAGCATTTTCATGATTGACCTTAGTTCTTTAACTTTTAGTCTCTTCAAAGTTGTGGCCCAATGCCTCATCTTAAATCACATTGTTGGCATTTGGTATGGCCTAAGGCCCCACGTAAACAAAGACACCTTAATCAGGCAGAATATTCCAAGGATTTAGAAATTTTACCTTTCTAGATCCAGGCAAAGATCAAATCTTTCTATACAAAGTGCAGGGTTTAGACAGCTTAGGCCTGCTGAGCTAATCCTTTACTATATTCTTTGTTTTTGTGAAGTACATCCTCTGCTATCTTGTTGAGAAAGTGTGCTTGTTGAGCAATTTTTTCTTCATTTCTGAAATATCATTATTCTACAGCCATATTTGATTGGTAGTTTCGACAGCTATATAATTCTAAGTTGGAGATAATTTTCCCTGAGGGTTTTTAAGGCATTGCTCTACTTCCAGTGTTGTTATTGAAATTTGAAAGCTATTGTGGTTTCTTGATCCTTTATGGGTGACTTGTTTTTTCCTTACTAAAAATTATTAGATTTTTTCTTTGAATCCCAGTCTCCTGAAACTTACAATGATAGCTCTTCACATGGTTCTGTTATTTATCCATTTTACTGGACGTTGAACAAGTCCCTTCAATTTAGTAACACATATTCTTTATTTTAGGGAAACCTATTGAATTTTTCATTGATTTTTCTTTCCTCCTTTGTTTCTGTTCTCCTTCTGAAACTCCTAACATTTACATTTTGAACCTCTGAGAAAGATCCTTTCCTTATCTCCTCTGTCTTTTTCATTTCTAGTAGCAAGCTTAGTTTTTATGAACTCTTTTATTTTCTGAATTTTTTTTATTAACAGCATTTTTTTTTTCTTTCATGAGTGGACCATATTATTTCTCTGAGACAATGATGGGGCTTTTGTTTTTTTACTTTCTATATGATATTATTTGTATTTTGTTTCGATCTCTCTCTTCTGTTGAAAACTTTTAAGCTATCTGGTTATGCTAGGCTATTCATCATTAAGAGTAGATCTAAGCATGTAGATCTAAGCTAAGATCTGAGCATGTATATACCATAGGGTGATGTGACTCAACAATTTTTAAGGAACCCCTGATGCCAGTATATTTAGGTATTTCCTGTTGGACTGGTTATATTCATCAGGGGTAAAGTATTCTAATCCTTCAGAAAATAAAGGTGTAATTCACATTCTGAGAACCTAGTCAATCAAGACAGTTGGGCCAGAGGACTTTACTTGATAGTCCTCATTATTTTTCCTGCTTATAGTATGGTGCCAACTCTCAGATTTTTCTTGTCATCTAACCCTCAGAACTTTCAAGAATTCTCCAGAATAGCCTCTCCAGAGAATAAATACGCAGATATCTGTAGAATGAAGAATGATCAGATTTAGAGAGAGATTTAGGGATTTAGTGGCCCCTTAATAGCTTTTAGCTACTCCTATTTAGCCATCCCCACTTCTCTGTTCCAGTGGTACTTGTTTCTCTTGGTTTCCTGCACTTTTGAAGATTCTGAAATGTGTACCTGGTTGGTTCTCAGTCATCTTCACTACTGACTTAGGATTCATCTTTCCTGGATAGTCACACATCGTATCAGGCGTCCCCTAGACCACTCTCAGCCTCGGTGATGCTAGAATGACTCAAAGCTGTTATACTTGTGCTACAATTTTTCACAGTGAGAAGAAATAGTAAAATCAGAAAAGAGAAAAGACACATGGCATCAACTACAGAGGAAGCTAGGCACAAACTTCCAGAGTCCTCTCCCAGCGAATGTCACAGAGGATGTGCTTAATTCCTTTGATGATGGGAACAAAATTAGTTATGTATGTTTTTTACTAATCTGGAATTTCATCTGATTATAAATTAAAACACCCCAATTTAATTGTATAAAATCATTTTAAGCAACTTGAAAGAAAACAAAGCAAAAAGAAACTTACTGGGAAAAAATGCATTAGTATATTAAAAGAGATACACAAAGGTATTCTAATTTATGTATCCTAGAAAGAACAGACTAATGCGAAGGGAAAAAAAAAAGTTTTTAAATTGAAGTAGCATCGATTATCAGCATTGATAAGCTTAGGAATGGTATACTACTTTCCCCAGAAACTTAAACAGTTGAGATGCAAACTGAATACCTGCTCATGTGAAAGAAGGCCACGTAGTTGGATATATTTGCCTGTTGATTAATCATGAAGAGACTATGTTCATCAGAATTCATTTTTGCTTGAATTCTAAATTTTATATACCTTAGTTCACTAATAAAATTTCTTTCAGTCAACAAAAGTGGGAAAAACTTGACAAAAAGCAAGTCTATAGAAAAGCAGCCATTCCATAAATAGTTCAGTACCACCATCTCCAAACATCATATTTCTACATGCCAGAGAGGAAAATAATTGAAATGCAGCTCCAGTGTAACTCTTCCTCGAGTCTTGGGATACCAGTATTGAACCTATATTAGGTAACATTCACAAATGAAATATAGCTGTCATGCTCTCAACTTCTGCTTATTTGAGGTCCTAAATAAAGAGATAAAATATGGAAGTCTGCCTTTTAAAATGGAAAAAATCATTTTAAACCAATTATAAATAGGTTAAATATTATGTAATAATATTTTAAATCTTCATAAATTCAAAAGTTCCGAATCAGTATTTTCTATATTAGGAGTTCTGGTTTACATGTTAGATAAAGGTAGTCTAGATCATGAAAAACATTTGATATGTATCAACCCATATAATTCTTCATACCTTTATAGTGAATAACACCCTTTTATAAATGACCTATTTATTCATTTTTTTCTTATATTAGGAAAGATATGGCCCACTTGATGTCAATTGACATCAGCAAGTAATTTAGATGTTTGTTATTTGCCATTGTAAACTTCAAAAATTCTACGTAAAGCATGTTTATTATGTTTAGTGATCTATATAATTCTTTATTTTTCTTCTTTGGTAACATTGTTTTATAACACTGTATATGATTTAGGGGAATAAGTTCACAGCTCCTTGATGTATGTTACTACACCGTTCCCACCCACAAAGCAGCCAGAGTCATTTACCCTATACCATTGGGCCACCTCCCCACTTTGTTCCCAACCCAAACCTCCTTCCCCTTTAGCAACCTCAGTTCTTCAGTCATATTTCTAAGGTTTGTTTTGGTTTAGTTTTGTCACATGAACTATATAATTCTTGACATTTTTTGACATTGCTAATTTTTTTACTCATTGCTAATATTTTTTCTTATTGTTAGACATATTCTGCAAAATATAATCTGCTAATATCAGATTTTCATTTTTAACCTTACAATCTAAATGTGATTAAATTACATGATTGTATTTATATGATACATTATTTAACATGTTCTGCAAATTTAGGATAACTGACCTTTAATTCTTTTCCTATTCAACTCAACTCCCTCTCCCACTAATATCATCCCATGACCTACAATCTTATGGATTACCACTCCTACCCTGTCCCCATTCTCTTCTTCATTTGAGCTTTTTAAACGCCTTCACTGAAGTCTAGCTTTTTCCAATGATGCTTCATGCCTTATGAACCACCATCTCGATTTGTGGGAAGAACAATTAGCCAATTTTATGTTTCCCGATACTACTTACTAATGTTATACTATCATCATCTTTCTGAAATCTGTGCCATCTGATTAGGTCATCATTGGCTATAATAATAATTTCCACTTTCCAGAATGAATCGGCATGTTTTTTCTTCTGGTCTGCTCTCCTGTTATATAGATCTTTGTCAAAGTCCATATTGATAACCCTTTAAATATCTCTCAATTAGTGGTTTCTCAGAGCTCAATAACTCTCCATTTCTATTTGAGCAGCCTAACAGCATGGCTACATCTTGGATCAACTCTTAAAAATCAAACAATTCTTTCTGACCAATGTCTTCTCTTTTCCCTTCTGTATCTTGAATTCACCCTTTTGTTCTTCACCCTCATCCTAACTTTATCTCTGTTTTCCTCACTCTATTAGCTTTTTTCTGATGTCATTTGCACTTAGAACTTGTGGTCAATCTAGTCTAGTATTCCTTATCCCTTGACTTTTTTCTGTGCCTATATGGTTCACCCACCTACCTTTTTTCCCCTCAACAATAGTTCCATGTTTTTCAGTTCTAAATTATTAAACGATAAGTACAACCTATTTATTTGAACTTTTTATAGTGGCACTCATTTTTCTGTTAGATTGTTTTAATGTTAAATATCAGGGAACCTTTTCTCTGCCCATGGACATCACCAAGTAAGCACGGTAAAAGCCTCCCCTTTCATTGCCATCATGTCGTCATCAGAGTCTGCTAAGGAGCCAGAACAGCTGCAGAAGCTCTTCTTCAGAAGTTTAAGCTTTGAAAGAACTGATGAGAGTCTGGGAAGCCATTTTGAGCCATGAGGAATACTCACAGGCTGTGTGGTATGACTGAGTCTAACACCAAGCCATCCAGAGGCTTTGGGTTTCTCCCTTATGTCACAGTAGAGCAAGGAAAGACCTATCTAAGCAAAAGATGGCCAATGCTACATCCAGTCAAAGAGGTTGAAGTGGTTCTGGAAACCTGGTGGTGGTCATGGAGGTGGTTTTGGTGGGAATGACCACTATGGTCTTGGAGGAAACTTCAGTGGTCAAGGTGGCTTTGGTGGTGGCTATAATGGATTTGAAAATGGTGGAGGTGATTTTGGCGGTGGTGGAAGCTACTGTGATTTTGGCAATTGCAACAATCAACCCTCAACTTTTGGACCCATGAGGGGAGGAAACTTTAGAGGCAGAAACTCTGGCCCCTGTGGTGGTGGAGGCCAATACTTGGCCAACCCGTGAACCAAGGTGGCTGTGGCGGCTCCAGCAGCAGCTGTAGCTATGGCAGTGGCAGAAGGTTTTAATTAGCTGCCAGGAAACAAAACTTAGCAGGAGAGGAGAGTCAGGGAAGCGACAGGGAAGCTACAGGTCACAACAGATTTGTGAACTGAGCCAAGCACAGGGGTGGCGGGGCCTCACTGCTCCAAAGACATGTTTTAGACAATACTCATGTGTATGGGCAAAAAACTCAAGGACTGTATTTGTGATTAATTGTCTAACAGGTTATTTTAGTTTGTGTTCTGTGAAAGCATTCTCACAAAAGGTTTTAATGTAGTTTTTGGGGTTTTGTTGGCGTTTTTGCACCCATGCTGTTGATTGCTAAGCATAATAGTCTGATCATGATGAAAAAAAAAAAGAAAATCAGGAAACCTTACTGACTGTGTCCACTGTCAGCTACCTGTCTTTAACTGGTTGTCAGTACTTCTTGGTATATTCTGTGTAACCTTTCTATTCATGTTTTCCATATTCCAAATGTCTAGCTTTCTTTTCCAGCATATGACCTTACCTCTTATTTTACTAAAACAAAATAGAATACATCTGCCAAATTCTCTCACTTATCCTTTCTATATTAAAATGTCTGATTATGCCATGTCTTAAATTTCTTATTTTAACAAAGAGCTGGATTGGGATTATTTTAAATTTTTATGTTTATCTACAACTTTGTTTTTGTGCCTTTTCTTCCCTATTTATTCAAAAATGTGTATCTTCCTGTTCAAGACTATCCTGCCTCTTCTAGAGCTTTGTTTAACCATTGAACTCTCTCTTCTTCTCTTCCACTCTCCTGCATCTACCATTTTATCCTCTCTAGTTCATTTTTTATTGGCAGATTATTCAATAAGAAACTGTGAAGGGTTTGAGATTTTATCATAATTCAGAATTAGCAGTTTAGCCTGCCACTGTTTTATGTACCTATTACTGACTGAAAACATGAAACTCATGGTCAGAGAAAAAGACTGTTTGTTACTTATGACAAAAACAATAACCAAAGAAATGTCTTGCATCAATTCCCCAAGCCCCAATTCCCATAAGGCAACACAGTGAGGGCCAGATCTTACCTGTGCATACAGCAGGGTGTGTTACAGTAGAGGAGCCCTAAGATAAAAGAGACAGACAGACTTTATGTTTACTCTGAAATGAAGCAAAGCTTTACCGAGGAGAGAGTAGGAGACTTTACTCCCCTGTGATGTTCCCACAGGGAGGGAGGGAAGTATTCTCAATCTTTAATATAATAGTCAAGAAACAAATCTCTCCCGAGTTTCAAGTAGAAACTCTCTCTCATTTTCAAGGATGTTTTCTCTGCAAATCCCTCTGCTCCAAAGACTTGGGCAATGCAGAAACATGAAGTATTCATAGAGTATTGCTCCCAACACAGATTTTCACACTGTTCCTTATCTTTAATGATATTGCAAACATTTTTTATTCACTTTCTTTGTTTCTTACATTCTAATAAGTTCTCACAGTTTTGTTTTATTATTCCACTAAAAACTATTCTGTGCAAAGTACCAGTAACATACTAGTAATCCAATCAAGTGTTTACTAATCATTCTTTACTTTTTGCAAAATTTAACAAGGGCTGTAATTTTTACTTTTACCTCTAAACTTCTCCACCGTGTATACATGTAATCTAAAATTTTGGTCTATTCCCTTGCCCATCTCTCTTTTCTTCACTCTTTGTGCTTCTCCATTCTGATTATTAAATATGGATGTATCATATTTATGTTGTTTTGGTTATTGACTTTTTAATCTACATTTGTTCAAATGTCTTCTACTTTGAGTTTCAGCTGTCACTTCTTGGTGATTATAATTTCCTCCTTATATCCCAAAACTCTACTGCCTTCTCAATATTTCTGCTTATATGTAACAAATTTTAAGACTCAGAATCGCTTCCTCAACCTGATTCTTATTTAAATGTTTTATATTCTATAGTATAAAGTGTTTGTCAGTGGGGTTCTCATTCTATCAGTTCTATAAATTCAAAATCTGGGAATTGGCATCATTCAAGTTCAAAAATCTTTTAGTTGGACTTTATTATACTGTCTAGTCTATTTTCTACACTGTCATTGAAGAAATCACTCAAATATAAAATCACAAAGTGTGTGGGAGTTAAAGCCTAATGTTTTAGCACTTTTCTATAGGTCTCCATGATTAGACAACTGCTTACCCCTCCACTTCTAATTTGTGTCATATTTCCCACACTCACCCACACAATGCCAAGATACCTCGTAGTTTGATATGAATTCACTGATCATTTATTCAAACATTTTCTGAAAATGTTTGAGTAAGCTGGGCATTATGTCGGGGACTGGAAGTATGCATATATAAGTTATGGTCTCTATTAATGCCATAGAGTGTGATTAGTAATACAAAGATATAGGATGACTAAAGTACTTAAGATAACAATATAAAGGAATGTGCACTCAAGTAGTTTTGAAGGTTGAGTTGAGATTAAAGAGTTGTAGTTAATTTAGGATAAAAAGATCATAAGATTAAAGATTAGGGATAAAAGATATAATGATGGGAAGGTGGAGCTGGATAAAAATCTTTATCAAAGGAGTGTGCCTTTCTCCTGGATAGTTTATCATATTTACTTTATTAAAAGAAATTGCTCCATAATCATCATTGTTTTTTTCAGGCAAGAATTATAAATAGCTGATAAAACTAGTGAGTGAAAGATTGAAGGGTAAAAGATATTCACATAATCTCTAACTCTCCGATGATAACTATTCCAACAGGAAAAAATAGGAACCTAGTGGAGAAATCTGGCAAAGACTGTGAAGAAAGAAAGTTTATTAAATATGGTACATGCTTTGTGTTCATTTTCTTTGTGCTCATTTTTCATCCCCTTTGTTCCTTTTTACTATTTCATTCCATCTTAGGGGAAAACATTATTTGTAAAACAGTCAGGTATATTCATATTTAAGTTCCGTTTTAGAATAAAACAAGGGTAATATAATGAAATGTATTATAAATGAAAAGCCATCTAGCATGATATCAGGTGCATAATAAAAGTTCAGTGTTTTAACTGAATTCTGGTTGAGTATTTAAAGTTATAAATTTAAATTTAAGACCTTAACAAGGTTATTGATTTATTGTTTTAAACCTTTGGAAGCTTATCTATTTTTTCTTGTTGGTAGTTAACATTTGTACTTCACTTGCTATCTATTATTTATAATACAAAGTCAGAACAAATTTAAGAATATTATATACACATATTTTCAAAACTTTCTTTTTATGTTCTATTTGTAGGTTATATGTAAAGTCAGATGTGCCACTGAACTAGACAAACACAGGTAAGTTTCATGAGTAGCAAGATCTAAATTTTTTCACAGTAGACTTCGGAAGGCTTGTTGGTTCAGGGTGCCTTAGCAATTGTTTAGAAAATTAAATAATTAGATTAATAAAAAGGAAGGTGAATTAGCCCATAGTTCTCTGACTTCTGCCAGTTTGCTAGCTAACACCTTTCTTAGCAGCTTTGCCGCTGACCAACTTCAGGTGTGAGATGTCACTTCATAGGGTCCACAAATATTAAAGTTAGATTATGCTCTTTGGAGTCAGAATGTATAGTACGGTTTGAGGAAATAAAAATGTTTCAGTACTGATTAGCCTCAAAAATGAGAGTGCTAGGCTGGGAAATCAGGAGATGAGTTTCAAACACTTCTAATTAACTTCCCAACAACTCATTTAACCTCTGTCTGGTTTGATTTGCTAATCTACTATAATCCCTTGGATATTGGATAATTTCAAGGTCTATTTTGGGTTTTAAGCTATATAATTATTTTTATTATTTAATCTGAGAGAATAGTAAGGTCTAATTTCTTCAAGCTAAAATCTTTGTGCTTTAGCATGTACACTTTAAAAAGTTTATTTATTACACATTTCTTTACATATATCCTTCAATTTACCTTATGTAAATTATTTCCAAAGATAACTAATATTTTATGGTTCCCACTTTTGTAAGTGACCCTGTAGAATATATTAGGATGCCAATTTTGTGATCATACTGATTTGGGGTATAAACGCATTTGAACTGGGATGATTTTCATATAAATAACTATTACAGCAGCTAGATACAAATAGCCATACCTTATCTGAAGAGTTTTTATGATATAGTCTAATTTTCTTTGGGGGGAAAGAATTGAGCATTTCATTTTTCAGAGTTGTTCTGTATGCATACTAAACATGCAACTTTATAAAAGAAAGTACTGACGAGTGTTTGAAACTCTACATATACTGTCCCTCCGTTCTTCTTTAGGTTTCAAAGCAATGTTTGCTATTGATAATCAGAAGTTAACATGATTGAACAATGTTTATACACATTTCCCACACCTCTTAAAATTAATATCAATGATCAATTTTAAGTTATATATAGTATAAAAGTTTCCATGGCTGTTAATTACAAAAGCCTTTTAATTCTTGGCAAGGAAAGGTCAATGAAAATATACTTAGTATTTGCAAAAATGAAAAAGTCTGTATTACTTGAAATTGTGTTAAAAATAGTCTTATATTATTTTTCCTGGTAGAGGCAACTGAATTTAGGCCTACATGAGATAATATTTAAATTAATACTTTAAAATCTAATACGGTGTTTAAATGGTTTAGATACTAATTTTATAACAGTGAAGATATCCCAAGTAAGTCTGAGTGACTATTAAATTTGTGTTAAATGAAATTGCAAACATTTCAAAATGAAGAAATTACCATACCTAAAGTAACACACTGATTCTGAATTTAATTTCTCATTAGTTTTATAAACATCTAATAAACTCATTTTTTTTTCTTTCAGAATTCTACTGCATTTGGGCTTTATATTGGCAAGCCTTCTCTATTTAGTAGTTAATTTGACTTGTGCAATGCTAGTCCATGGAGATGTCCCAGAAAATCAGTTGAAATGGACTGTGTTTGTTCGTGCATTAATTAATGATAGCCTGTTTATTCTTTGTGCCATTTCTTTAGTTAGTTACATATGCAAAATAACAAAAATGTCATCAGCAAATGTCTACCTCGAATCAAAGGTAAGTATATTTCTTAAATTTATATTTATTAAACTTAAAAGTCTAACTTCAGATCTTCAACATATGAACTGTATTTTAAGGGAAACTTTTTTTAAGCATTTTTAATATTAGGTACATTTTTGAGCTTGAAAGAATGTTCACTAGAAATTAAAAGGCATTCAGATTTTTGCCCTCATTAAATAATGGTTTTTTGAAAAGAAGCTTATACTAAGCATGTATTTTCTATGATTGAGATATACATATATATCTCCTCTGCATTAGATGCAATTAAATGAAATAAACCAGAATTTATAAAAATGTATCAAAGAAAATCTAATGAATAAAGCCCCACTAATAATTTGAGATTTTGTCCAGTAAGGGCAGTAGTGTAAAATAAATTTACCAGATTATACCTATCTATATACATTTGAGTTAGTAATGTTAAGATGTCATATTGATAAAGTGGCATTTACTTGTATAAAGGTTTAGAAAAGTTTACTTCATGCTGTAATATAAAGTCCCTATGATATTTGAAACAGTTAGCCACGTAACTAAATTTATAAATGCCTTGCTTCTCCCTTATATTTTGGATCAGCAAACAGAAGCCAAATGCTAGCCCATTAACAAGGAACCATAGAAGTGTCTGGTTTTATTGATTGACATTGTGATTGAGCAGAGAATATGTTATCACATCGTATGTGTGGCATTGGATGTGGGGGTATAGGTGTGTGGATGTTGGGGTGTAGGTTTATACGTAACACATGCTTACTTTAATTTGGTGTCATTGCTGATTCAATGATTTTGCATATATTGCTAAATATAAACAAGATAGTGTCTGAAACAATTATCTGAAATTGTTTAGACTTCTATATTGTTATTCTTAATATAATCCTAGTTAAAGTACTATACTAAATGTACAATAATTCATCCTTAATATTTTGGGGATTTTAATTTTACTTTTTAAACATATTCATAGAATGTAAAATAAATATATTTCAAACCTATTAATCTTACCTGGAAAATAATTTCATTCAACTTCTAGTATAAAAAGTTCCTTGAATTTAAATATTTTAGCTAATTCTGTTAAAATGAGACTGTCACTGTTGTAGTATAATCTGCTGGTGGAACAACAGCATCTTCACTTAGTGACATAGCATCACCATAGAATTTATACCTCTTGCTTGTATAGTGATAAAGCATAAAAACGGGGTTGAACTTAAAGATAATCTCTTCAGGATACCTAGCAATTTTCTAAATTTGGTTTTACCGGCTTTGAAATAGATAATTCTCTGACTATAGTAACGTTTCAATCTGATCAGTAAAGTTGATCTGATAATACCTCCAGAATTATTTCAAACATCTTCCCCTAACTATCATATGAAAGGTATTCACTTTTTATTATTATTATTTTAAAAGTCTTAAATTTAAAAGCTGCATGGATTCAGAATTCTCCAGGAACACTACAGAGAGATATGTCAAATACATACCTATAAAGGTAAATAAAATAGAATATGAGATACTGGATTTTTGTTGATCTATTGTACTGTTATGTAGTTTTTGACATTTCTAACTGGGTTATAAACTTATTTATTTAAAATATATAATCTTGCTTTCATGTTCTTCCTGTAAAATCATTAGGCTCATTTTTGGGTTTTTTGTTTGTTTTGTTTTTTTACTTCTGTAACAATATACAGTAACAGCCATTTCTTCTATTCAAACAACATTTGTCTTTTGAGCATCTACCCCCTATACTTTCAAACTGATTCTGTTTTTCACTATTCCTAACAGTGTTTTTTTAAAGCTCTGACTTTGGTCCTATTTTTGTTTTTGTTTTGTTTTTCTTTTTCCTTTTTATATCTCCCTTCTTCTCTATATATTCTGTGATAATGATATCCTCCTTAATTTGTCTCAACTAAATCTTACCTTACCTTATTTCTAAATGGCCCACAGCATCCTGTCCTATCTCTATATCCTTAAGCTGTTTGATCTTCCAGGACTGCCTTCCTCCCTCCCAGTCCTCCTTACACCTGTCTGTCCTTATCTTACCAAAGTTTAAAGGCATAATTGTTATTCCCTTGTTTGTGAACTTAATTTGATCCCTCCTTTTCCATCTCCAAAATAAAATTCAAAAATACCTATTTATCTGAATTCCTCAATATTGTATTTGTCCTCTCAAGACAATTCTCAGTATGTAGGATTTGTGTGTGCATGTACCTCGCCCAGTTTTTCTAACTAAGCTCTTAGCACTTAGAAGGAAGATCGATTTATTATTTATATCTGACTTGGTGTCTCATACTGTAAGACTCAGTTAATTTTATTTGAATGATGACGTTCAGATTCTTATTTCTGTCCACTTTGGACCTCACTTCCTTTTGCATATTTTTACCAGCCTAAATACATCATTCTCTTCCTACCAACACCTATACCTCTCTGTATCTCTCTAATTTGGTCATTATCATCTTTCTGCCATTTTCAGACTCAAATTTGGAATATTATGACTGTTTCTTCATTCCTTGTTTCCTAATTCTAACTCTTGTCAACTATTTCATTTAAATTTTTTCTTTATTTGAGCAACTTAACAGGAAAATGCACATAGCTATCTGTATCTATTATGCCCCAGGCACTGTACTAGTTGCTGTTCACATTACCTCATAATTCTGTGAGGTGATCTTAGCCTTATTTTGCAAACTAAATTTAAAAAGGTGGGGATATTAGGGAGCCTAAGAAACAGGGACGTGTGGCTTTTTAAGATTTTGTATAAACTGGATTACGTAGGTTGCTGAGCTCACCTCCTATTGCTCTTCAGTTTTCTGTTCCCGCTACATGATGCCCCTCCTGACCCCACACAGTTCCTCATAACAAAACATACCATGTTCATTCCAGCCATATAGCCTTTGTGTGCCTAAGTTGCTGTAGATATGCATGTGATAGCTTCTTTACATTCATGTGTTACTTTCTTAAAACAGCTTTTCCTAACCATAACACTAAGGTTACACTGGTCAACAGTGAGATCATAACTGACTTAAAAAGGCCCTAATCTGTAGTATCTTGGTGTGCTGAACATGAATATAACCCTGAAAAATTTTTATTAGCTCTCCTTTTGAAGATATTTCATAGAATTCATTTTATATGTTTTACCGTGTAAATTTATCCAGTAGAACTGCAACAACATCCTAAATCAGCTTAGAATGATGTAATAGTGCATCACATTGCATAATACCATCATGCACACATCATCCAGAGTTGATTGCATCATCTTCTGATGCAATGCAATACTACTGCCAGGCGGCTGCTGAGGTAAGCTGACGTCAGCAGTGCATATATATATATATATATATATATATATATATATATATATATATATATATATAAAGCACTCTCAGCAAGGTTGAGCATTGATAATCTTTCAGACTTTGAGCGAGACAGTTGAAGCTACTGTTCCATAGAACTGTTATTATTTTATCCATTTAGGCACAATACAGAACAGTCATGCCTCGAAAGTGCATCAATAGCGTGGACAATTTCTGCTCTATTTGTGTTGAAGTGACATCTGCCAACCAGAAGAAAAGTATCACTTCTCAAGTGAAGAAGGCTTATCATCTTGACTTCGGATGAAAGGTTGGTGACCAAGACAAGCGTTGGGCCCCGCATATGTGCTGTGCTACATGTACAACACAACTTTCACAGTGGTTAAATGGCAAAAGACCATCAATGCCGTTTGCAGTCCCCATGGTGTGAGAGAGCCAAGCAATCATATAAAAGACTGTTACTTCTGCTTGGTTCCTCCTCTTTCTGGTGGAATAAAGAAGCAAAAGAAGTCAATAATAGTCTACCCAAACATTCCATCTGCAATGAGACCAGTTCCACATGGTGAGGGACTTCCTATTCCAGAACCTCCAGCAGAACATTCTCTTGATTCATCTGACAAGGACAAGGGTGAGCCGACCTGTTCTTCTCCTGTTCCATCAGCATGCAGTGATCCAGATTTTCACTGTGGTGCATCATCAACCCCACACAGACTAACACAGGAAGAACTCAGTGACCTGGTTCATGATTTGGACTTATCCAAGAACAAGGCAGAATTGCTAGGATCAAGACTCCAACAGTGGAATCCTCTAGAAGAAGATGTCACAATTCTTTTCTATAGAAAGCGCCACCAGCAGTTGGAGCCTTTCTTCAGAAAGGAAAGTACTCTAGTATTCTGTTCCGATATTGAAGGGCTCATGAATGCCTTAGAAATCACTCATGACCCACAAGAATGGAGACTGTTTCTAGGCTCTTCAAAACTTAGTCTTAATGCTGTGCTTTTGCACAATGGAAACTGTCTTCCATCTATTCTATTCCTGAACAGCTATACAAGAGACAAGTGAAGAAATCTAAGAAGTAGTCTATGACTTGATTTTGTACAGGTATTAACTGTAGGCCTATTACTGTTGGCATGCATTTTGTGATGTATACATCCATTTATTGCAGATTACAAAAAAAAACCTAGAACCAAAATTGGAATTTGACTGTCATATTCGTGTTGAGCACATACAAATTGATAGGAAATGACTAATTTTATTTCAGTAACATGACTTTGTAAAAATTTGTTGACCAGTGTTACCAGAAGGTTGTATAGTCTCTCCATTTTCCTGTATATTTTACATTTTATACTCAGCCCTATCCAGATTATTGCAGTTTTGCACGAAGACTGAATTGTACCCTGTATAGGTTTGTCTTTTCCAACTCACACTTTAACATCATGCCTTGGCCTAAATCAAGAAATTTCTAAGCAATTTTAAAGTCACTATTGTATAATGTTGTTGAGGATATTGTTTACACAATAATCCCCAGAAAAAGACCTTTTTTCCAGTTCAGTACTGGGTAAACAGTGTTGAATAAGTCTTTTTCTCTATCTACTTCGTTGTTCAGAGCTAAATATTTGGCTCACCAGTATATCAATCATAGGTGACCTTATAATATCCATTTTTGGTTCTGACTCTACCTCTAGTTTCATCTGACTCTCTTAGCTCACCAGACACATACATACACTCCTGTTTGTTTTTATTTTGCGACTATCTCTGTTACTACTTCAAATTACCTTTTGCAATGAGGGTGATATAAATTTAAAAATGGTATTGGGTATGTTCATATCTTTTTCAGATATATCTCTAGTTTAATTAATTTGGAAATTTCTTTCACTTTAGTGAAAGATAGTGTATTATAGAGACTAAGAATTGGAAACATGGCATCAAAAAGCTAAAAATGCAAATTTCATTTCTTTTGTTTATTGATAAGTAACATTATCTTTAAGCTTCACTCTCATGATATGTAAAATGGAAATAATGAGTGTTGATCTCATTGGTTGTTATGGTACCTTCCTTTTAAGGCTGTTACAAGGATTAAATAAAAATGTATAGAAAGTGCTTAGTGTGATGACTCTACTGTGTATTAGGGGGTAGTGATAAAAGGAATGGTTATCTTACTTTAGAGATTTACTTTAAATATCTGAAATGGCTAGCAAATTTTATCTGGAAAGGGGTCCTATGTATGTAATTAACTTCTAAAAAGGAAAAATAATATCTTTCATTTATTTATTTGTTTGTTTGTTTGTTTGTTTGTTTGTTTGTTTATTGTGTAGAACTGGGGTATAGTGCAGAGGTGCAGGGGCAAGAGGATTCACCAGAGACAGAGTAGGGAGCAGAACAGCCAGATCTACTGAAATACATTGCTGAGGGGAGCAACCGGCAAGACAAGAGAGGTCGGCCGTGCCATATGGGGGTTAGCTCCCTGGCCAGGAAGCAAACTCAGGCCATAGCAGTGATAGCATTTAGACTTAACACCTAGGCCACCAGGGAGGTCCCAACGATGATGTCTTTTAAATATTTTATTTTAATTTTACTTGACTCTATCTTATTATGTACCCTTTTGCCCAGGTTTTGATAAAGAGTGAAGTATCTCATAGACTACATTTCATTTACTATTTAACTAGTTTTTCTGAGAAATCCTACAAACAAGTGTTATTGAAATTATGTAATGACCTTTTTATTTTTTTTTTATTTATTTTTTAATATATATTTTTATTGTTATTTATGTCTTTTACATTTTGTATTCCCCTTGGGTAGCCCACCAACTATTCACCCGTGAGCCATCTCCATGGTCCCTTGTGTTCTTTTCTATTCCATTTTGTGCCCTTTTCCTCCCCTCCCCCCTGTACCGCCCCCCCTCCCCCACAAGTGCTGAGTGGCTCTCTCCTATTTGTTTTCCCTATAGTCCTGTTATAAGTGAAACCATTTGATATTTTTCTTTTTCTTTCTGGTTTATTTCACTGAGTATGATTCTAATTCCATCCATGTCACTGCAAATTGCATGTGTTATCTTCTTTGAATGCTGAATAGTAATCCATTGTGTATATGTACCACATCTTCTTGATCCAATCATCTATTTTTGGACATCTGGGTTGCTTCCATACCTTTGCTATTGTGAACAGTGCCTCAATGAACATACGGGTGCATGTATCCTTTAGGATTAGTGTTTTTGTATCCTTTGGGTAAATTCCCAAAAGTGGTATTACTGGGTCGTATGGGAGCTCCATGTTTAGAAGTTTGAGGAATTGCCATAAGCTTTCCATAGTGGTTGGACCAGTTCACATTCCCACCAGCAGTGTAGAAGAGTTCCTTTTTCTCCACATCCTTTCCAGCATTTGTTGTTGCCTGTATTTTTAATGTGTGCCATCCTCTCAGGTGTGAGGTGGTATCACATAGTGGTTTTGATTTGCATTTCCTTGATTATAAGTGATATTGAGCATTTTTTCATGTATCTGTTGGCCATTTGCTTTTCTTCTTTGGAGAAGTGCCTTTTGAGCTCTTCTGCCCATTTTTTGACTGGGTTGTTGGCTTTGTTTTTGTTGAGTTGTGTGAGTTCCTTGTACATTTTTCTTATCAGTCCTTTATCAGATGTATTGTGTGCAAAGATCTTTTCCCAGATGGTAGGGTGTCTGTTAGTTTTGGTTAATGTCTCTTTTGCTGTACAGAAGCTTTTTATTTTGATGTAATCCCATCTGTTTATCTTGTCTTTCACTTCCTTTGCTTTGAGGAATGTGTCTTTCAAAATTTTGCTGAGATGTATGTCGTGTAGAGTTTTGCCTGTATTTTTTTCCATACATTTTATGGTTTCGGGTCTTACATCCAGGTCTTTTATCCATTTTGAGGTGACTTTTGTGCAGGGTGTGAGGTAGTAGTCTAGTTTCATTTTTTTGCATGTGGCTGTCCAGTTTTCCCAGCACCATTGAATAGACTGCCCTTGTTCCACTGCATTTTCTTTGCTCCTTTGTCAAATATTAGCTGTTCATAGATATGTGGCTTTAATACTGGGTATTCTATTCGGTTCCATAGGTCTTTCTGTCTGTTTTTGTTCCAGTACCATGCTGTTTTAATTATTATGGCTTTGTAGTATAGTTTGAAATCAGGGAGTGAAATGCCTCCATTTTCTTTCTTTTTAGTTATTAGGGCTTTAGTTTTGCGAGGCTTTTTGTGGTTCCATATGAATTTCATCAGTAGTCGATCTATTTCTTTGAAGAATGTCATTGAGATTTTTATTGGAATAGCATTGAATCTGTAAATTGCTTTTGGTAGGACTGCCATTTTGATAATGATAATCCTTCTAATCCATGAGCAAGGGATGCCTTTCCATCTTCTTGTGTCTTCTTCTATTTCTTTCAACAGAGTTGTGTAGTTTTCTTTGTATAAGTCCGTTATGTCTTTTGCTAGATTTATTCCCAGATATTTGATTTTTTTTGGTTTTGATTTTGAAGGGGATGGATTTCTTAATTTCTTCTTCTTCAGATTGGGTGTTTGCATAGAGGAATGCTACTGACTTTTTTGCATTGATTTTGTATGCTGCTACTTTACTGAACTGGCCTATTATTTTGAGTAGTTTTTCTGTGGAGTTTTTAGGGGTTTGTATATATATTATCATATCGTCTGCAAATAGAGACAGTTTAATTTCTTCCTTTCCTATTTGGATCTCTTGAATGTCTTTCTGTTTTCTAATTGCTTTGGATAGGTCTTCCAGTATTATATTGAAAAGTAATGGTGAGAGTGGACATCCTTGCCTTGTGCCTGATCTTAGGGGAAAGGCCTTCAGCTTCTCACCGTTGAGGATAATATTGGCCATGGGTTTGTCGTATATGGCTTTTATTGTAATGACCTTTTTAATGTAAGAATTTTTGTTCTATGATCTACTATATCTTTCATTTGCACACATGTGACAGACAATGCTATCATTTAACTTTTTGTCATTTGCTAACATTTCAAATGTGTCTCAGTAATTTAGACAAAATACTATAGTTTTTTTTAACAAACTGTAGGATACAAAAATAGCTTATATTTATCAACATGATTGTTAGTATGGTCTTTTTCTCCTATTAAGGTTTTTTTTTTTTGTTACAATTTGCTTTGCCTTCATTTGTATGATTTCTGTGGTACATTTGAATTTATTTAATTTTTATGGAAATTATAATGTAGCCTTTAACATTAAAATGAATACTGATAAAATTATTCTTATTCCAATATTCCTTTCCATTTCAGAAAATAAGAATACTTGTAAGAATGTAGAAGAAATATCACACTGGTCAACAGTGAGATCATTACTGACTTAAAAAGGCCCTAATCTGTAGTATCTTGGTGTGCTGAACATGAATATAACCCTGAAAATTTTTTATTAGCTCTCCTTTTTTTTTTTTCACATACAAGCTGGGGTACAGGCCAGAGGCGTGGGGCGGCGAGAGGGTTCACCAGAGACAGAGTAGGGAACAGAACAGGCAGATCAGAAGTACACTGCTGAGGGGAGCAGCGGGCGAAGCAGAAGAGGTCTGCCCCACCATATGGGATTCTCCCCGGCCGGGCGTCGAACTCGCGTCGCCGCTGCCGACAGCTCCACAGCGCAGCGCCCAACCGCTGCGCCACCAGGGAGGCCCTATTAGCTCTCCTTTTGAAGATATTTCATAGAATTCATTTTATATGTTTCACCATGTAAATGTATCCAGTAGGACTGCAACAACATCCTAAATCAGCCTAGAATGATGTAATATTGCATCACATTGCATAATACCATCATGCACACATCATCCAGAGTTCATTGCATCATTTTCTGATGCAATGCAATACTACTGCCAGGCGGCTGCTGAGGTA
The DNA here is from genome assembly GCA_004024925.1 of Scalopus aquaticus. NCBI lineage: Eukaryota > Metazoa > Chordata > Mammalia > Eulipotyphla > Talpidae > Scalopus > Scalopus aquaticus. The sequence continues at coordinate 57,107 of PVIJ01009683.1, forward strand.
AGCTGACGTCAGCAGTGCACTATATAAAGCCCTGATGGAAAGGTTGAGCATTGAAAATCTTTCAGACTTTGTGCAAGACAGTTGAAGCTACTGTTCCATAGAACTGTTATTATTTTATCCATTTAGGCACAATACAGAACAGTAATGCCTCTCAAGTGTGTTAATAGAGTGGACAATTTCTGCTCTATTTGTGTTGAAGTGACATCTGCTAACCAGAAGAAAACTATCACTTCTCAAGTGAAGAAGGCTTATTATCTTGACTTTGGATGCAAGGTTGGTGACCAAGACAAGCCTTGAGTCCCGCATATATGCTGTGCTACATGTACAATACAGCTTTCACAGTGGTTAAATGGCAAAAGACCATCAATGCCATTTGCAGTCCCCATGGTGTGGAGAGAGCCAAGCAACCACATAAAAGACTGTTACTTCTGCTTGGTTCCTCCTCTTCCCGGTGGAATAACGAAGCAAAAGAAGTCGAGAATAGTCTACCCAAACATTCGGTCTGCATTGAGATGACCGGTTCAACAACTTGCTGCAAGGTGATGTGAAACAAGCATGGAATGCTTTTCGCCTAGTGTCTACAAACTTTCTTGGGAATGTTAGGGCAGAAAACTACAAGGAACTAGTAGAAGACATGCTGATGCAGTATCAGAAACTTTGTCTCTAAAGATCCACTTCCTTCATTACCATCTGGATTTCTTCCCTGAAAACTGTGGTATAGTTAGTGATGTACGTGGAGAACGTTTTCATCAAGATAGTGCATCAATGGAACAAAGATACCAGGGAAAATGGTCCACTGCAATGCTGGCTGACTACTGCTGGACACTCCCCACAGCTGTACCAGAGACAAGCAAAGAAATCTAAGAAGTGGTCTATGTCTTGTTTTTGTACAGGTATTAACGTATTAACCGTAGGCCTATTACTATTGGCATGCATTTTGTGATGTAAACATCCATTTATTGCAGATTACAAAAAAACGAGAGCCAAAATTAGAATTTGACTGTCATATTCATGTTAAGCATGTATAAATTGATAGGAAATGACTAATTTTATTTCAGTAACATGACTTTTGTAAAAACTTGTTGCCCAGTGATTGGCATGTACTTCGTGATGTAAACATCAATTTATTACAGATTATAAAAAAAATGGAGCCAGAATTAGAATTTGACTGTCATATTCGTGTTGAGCACATACAAATTGATAGCAAATGACTAATTTTATTGCAGTGATATGACTTTTGTAAAAATTTGTTGACCCGTGTCATTTTTGATGGACTAAATAACTTGACAACACAAAAAAGATTTAAGTTGATGGGGTCAATGCTTTGTCCCTAATTTAGCAAGTTGGAATTCTCTGTATGAAAGACTACTCAAAAGCAGAGTAGAAATAAAGCTAAGGTTTTAGACAAATATCTCTGGTCAGGGAGGTGTACAATTTCATTTTATTTTATTTATGTTTTTTGAAGTCACATTGGTTTATAACATTATTTAAGTTTGAAGTATGCAACTTTATACTTCAACATGTGTATTTACTACACTGTGATCACCATCACAATTAACTCACATTACTGGTTTTACAGATCTCTTAGCCCCTTTTCCCTTTGGTAACCACTGTTATGTTGTTCAGAATCTAAGAGCTTTTTTGTTTTATTCATTCGTTTGCTTTGTTTCTTTATCTTCTCCATATGAATGAAATCAGATGATATTGATTTGTCTTTCTCTATGTAACTTATTTCACTTAGCACGATCCCTTCAAATTTGACCCTTGTCATCTGAAGTGGCAGAATTTCATCTTTTTTTTTTTTTTTTTTTTTTTTTTTTTTTTTTTTTTTTTTTTTTTTTTTTTTTTTTTTTTTTTTTTTTTTTTTTAGCTGAATAGCATTGCTGTGTGTATATACCACATCTTCTTTATCCACCCATCTACTGATGGGTCCTTGGATTGTTCCCATATCTTGTCTGTTGTAAGTAATGCTGAAATGAAGGGACACATATGCCCTCTCAAATTAGTATTTTTCATATCCTGGGATAGCTACCCAGAACTAGAATGACTAGATCATAGGAAATGTACAAATTTAAATCTGGATAAGTGTGTAAAAGGAGTCATTGCCTAATTCTCAAGATCAGCTTGTCTCCCAGCCTAAACAACCATTTATGGTCTTTCTCTCTTTCCCCCTCCCTCTCTCTCTTCCCCTCCCTTTGACTTCTTCACAGTTTTAATTACTATGTAAACCCTCCTGTCCCATTTTCACTGAACCCTTGATCCATATTAATTAACATGGGCAATGGGAAGCAGCATCTTTCAGACAAAGTAGCATTCAACTAAACTATATCTCTGATGTTTCATGCACCCAGCTGATCCTGAAAACTAGAGATAACGTTTAGACCATGACTAAAGAAACAGGTCAAAATACTATTAGTACCTTTCTTTCACCACCCTGAAGTATGACTTAACCAGATTTTGGGGGAGATGATGGTGGATTAATAGACTTCATCATCTTCTTTAACAGGTATAATTGCCACCTTCCCTGTATTCTGTCATAACTTTGCTCTTGACTTGCTGGAATTTACTTTATCCATATTGATCTGTGGTGCTTCTTTAATTTGATGCCTTCATTATACCAATTCTTATGCCATACATCTTATAGCCTATTCTGTTGCTCAGCTAACTCACCATCTATTTGTCCCATTTACAAAATCCCTTTCTACAATCTTGGTTTTATATCTTTTAACTACTCCTTAACTCAAGTAGCTTTTACCCTGTATTTCTAGACCTTTTTTACCAGACTAGCCAGCATTGTCAGAAATTTTAAGTGTTTCCATGGCCAGGAAGTTCACTTAGTAAAGTCTATCTACTCCATAATGTTAGAGTATAGGAACCAGAAATATAATGCCATTGTGTCTTAGCAGCATTAAATTATTTTTGAAACTGTTTAGATCTTAAAGCTATCAAAATGCTTTTTAAATCTATTAATGGAGACTAATTTGTTTTCTTATTTTTAGTATTTAGTCATTTTAATTTCAAAATGGAAATAGCATTTGTGAGATGGCTTGAGGAAATATGTGAAGGGTTCTACTTCTGGAAATAACTAAAATTTCTACTGAACCAACCTTCCACAGATAGCAATGATAAATTCTGGACCAAATAGGAAAAACACTGAAGGCACTGGAGAGCAACTAATTATAAGAAAATGACACTGAGTGAGTTTCCTGTTTTCACAGTTTCTAGACTGAAAGAAGGTCCCATCCATGGGGCAGCCAAAACTTGAAGAAAAAGCCACTGTTCACTTGCTTGAAGAATCAGAAGAGAAAATTCAAGTAATGACCACAGGTGAAAAGTGAGTGGGAAATCTCAGGAAGAGGACAGCCAAATAAAGGAAGTCTTAAGTTCTGACTTTAAAATATGAATTTTTAATTGTTACCAGAATTATACATATGTAGGACAGACTCCAAGTTGCACAGTAAAGGATAAAGGAATTGAACTGAGATTTCAGTTGCTAGCTATACATAGAATATAGTTTAGAATTTGAGTCTAACCAAGTTATTGCTTGCTTAAAGAAGAAAAGAAAAAGAAAAATTAATACTTTGCAGAGTAATATAATAGAATATAAACTCTCTAAAACATGCCCTTCATAATTTCCAGGACAAAATCCAAAATTACTAGCTGTCTAGAATACCAGGAAAATATATGACTCTCATTCAAGAGCAAAACTCAAAGCAATCAATAGAGATAGTTACTGTGTCCCCTCAAAACCTAATGTTGAACTTGTAAAAGATTTTATAGTATGCCCAAAACTGTAAAGGAAAATATACTTGGATGAATAAACAAATAGGAAATCTCAACAGAAATAAAATCTATTTAAAAATAAATTCTATAATTAAAATTGTAAAATTTAAAATTTAAAAGTCACTGGGCTTAACAGCAAAGGAGATGAAGAATAGTCAATGAACTTACAGAGAAATCTATAAAAATTATCCAACTTGAAGAACTGAGGGGACAAGATGGAAAGATTATGATAAAATGAATGTAGTCTCAAGACCTAGCTATGTGTAATTGTAATCCCCAAGGAAAAGAGTGAAAATATGAAGTTGGACAGATATTATAAGAAACAATGATGTAAATTTTCCAATTTTGAAGAAAGGTAAATTTACAGTTTCATGAAATTCAGCAGCCCCAATAAGAATAAATATAAAGGAAATGTCACCTAGGTTGATCCTTGTCAAAGTGCTTAAAACCATAAAGAAAAGTAAAATCTTGAGAGCAGAGAAAAATAACACATATATAAGAGAACATTGATTCAAATAATGGAGCGAGAAAACATGGAAGCAATATCTGAAAGAAAAATCTGTCAATCCTGAAATCTATAGCCAGTGAAAATATACAAAGAAATAGAAACTTTTTCAGGTAAAAGAATACTGGAGGATTAGTTATCAACAGACCTGCACTGCAAGAATACTAAGAAATTTCAACAGATTGAAGGGAAGTAAAATCAGCTTGAATTTCAGCTCTTCAGGAGGGACTAAAGAATACAAAAAATAGTAAATATGTGGGTAAATATAATTTCTTAATTTCTTTAAAATAAATTTCTGTGAAAAGCAAAATTTATAGCAATGTGAGGCTTACATAGGTAGATGTAACATATAATTACATAGTGTGTGTGTATATGTGTATGTGTGTATACACACACACACACACATATATATATAACTTTAGCAACAGCAGCATGAAGAACAGGGATAAATGAACCTATATAGTTACAAATTCTTATAGTTTTACATCAAGTATCATGATATTAACTATTACTCAGACTGAAAAGTTAAAGAGTATGTGTTTTAATCACTCAAATAATTGAGTACCCCAAAGAGTTTTTGTTTATGTAAATTATATCTACTGATATAGACCATATTGGAAATAAAAACTGAAATTCTAAAGTATTTCCTTATTAACTCATTTTAAATAAGAATAATAAACACATTTGTTAACATATTTTACTAAAAAATCTATTTTCCAAAATGAAAAAAAATTAGAAGAGTGACATTTTATGTTTTTCAAATCTTTTTAATGTCTTACTTAATAGAAGACAGCTGGTTTTCATGTTTGCTTCTGCATTCAATCTGTTGTGATATGTTGTTTAGGTTGAAGTATATGAAGAAAATCCATCTTTATACATATATGTAGTTGGAAAATGGAGGAGAATTTTAATAGCCTTTTCAGATAATTGTGGAAATCCTTCTTTAATACTACACCAAAACTCTGAAGTGGAGGTTTCTTAAAGGTTAGTTGCCATGTGAAATCTAAAACCATATTAGTGAACTTTTTGTATTCTCCATTGGTCTGTCTTGCCCTTTGAATAATTTTGTACATTGTGCATTGGTCACTTGGAAAAGAGTGTTCACAGATCTTTAAAATGTTTATACATTTCATTTTATAATATCCCAAATCACAAATTTTTAATATCACTGCTAACCTCATTAGAAAATTTATTTGGTAAGTTGACAGATAAGCAAATATAAATGCTTATGACTTTTCCAAAATTTGAATTTTCACTTGAAAGTTGGTATTTCATCATTGACAATATATATTGTCAAGTATTTTCTTTGAAGTGACAAGCTCATTTCATTTATTTTGGGGGAGAAAAATGTATGCCAACCAAGTCTGACGAATCATTGTTTGTCTGCTATAGTTGTCTATCAAGTAAAAAATGATGTTCCATGAAGGAAGTAGCTAGTTCAGTTTGCAAGTCAAATAATCACATAAGTGTTTTCCTGAAGACAATCACAGTATGCAGTTAAATGGCTTTAAGTGTACATCTCATCTCATCTACCATTTATTAAATAATCATGTACTCTAGGGTTGGTAGTTAATACTTCACTGCTTTATCAAGGATATTCTTAAATGAAACTGACAGTTTTTTTTTTAACTGGGAGTGCATAGTAGTAAAAAATACAATATAGTTAAATGCCACTACCTTGATTTGTGCTAAGGTCCAGCCATTTTGCACCATTAGTAAATATATCAACATAGCTGGCCCAGGAGAGACAATCAGAAAAATTTTCAACACTTTGAATTTTTCAGCATCTCTTATGTTTCTCCTCAGACATTGAAAAGAATAACTTCTTGGATGATTAGTTAGTTCTGACAGGAGATAAATACAACAAAATTATTCCTATATCAAATGCTCTCATTTGTAAGCCAAAAATATAACTATATAGACTATACTAAATCAATCTTTATGTTTTCAGTTGAATCAGTGAGTTTCTATATTATTGGAAAATGGCAATGCATAATTATTTTATGGACTTTCCATCCAGCAGGCATTCAGCAATGTCAACTGTTTTGCCTTTGCTAGTCACTGAGCTATTATATGTGCTTTAAAGTCAATAAGGTACAATAACAAAACCTGTAAAGTGCTTGATTTTTTTTTCATTTCTGATTTGGAAAATTATAAAAATAACTTTTAGCATTTAAAATGCTCACTACACCTGCATTTAAAATCTGTATTTCTTTCTCTTTAAACACTGAATGACTGGTCTTAAAATGATACTGCAACTTATATTGGACCAAAATACTATTCAAAATTGTTCTGTCATAGAAGAAATAATGGGGTAAATTATTAATATTTATGAAGACTACTAAAGATAACCTTCATTATATTTCTTTTGATGAAACCAAAAATCCGTTTCACTCAGTACCTTTAAAGTAGATTCCTCTCTTCATTGAGTCAGAGAACTCTAACACTTTTATCTTCCCCAGTATCTTAGAGATAAGCAATGAAGTTGTGTGTTGAGAAAAAAATTATTTTTATTGTGAGAAAATATACATAACATAAAATTTACCATTGTTAAGTGTACAGTTCAGTGCATTAAGTACCTTCACATTGTTGTGCTACCATCATCAGCACCCATCTCCAGAACATTTCATTATCCCATACTGAAACTCTATACCCATCAAACAGTGACTCCCCAGTAGAGCCAAAATGAAAAAAAAATGAAAATATGAAAAAAAATGTTTTTTCTTAAAGTAAAATATTAACATCTAAAATGTTTTGCATCAAATTTTTTAATTTGTAAAGTTTTTGAAGAAAATTCTTAATCATAAAAACAAATCTATACCTATTCTTGTTGCATTTCCACATAGATAGAAAGGAATTTTAATATCAAAATAATTATTTATTGAATGATAATGAGTTTTTAAAAGTTATACAGGTATAACTGAAGAAAACTAGCAGTAACCATTTTTAAAAGTATAGAAAACAAACTGAGTTAATCTCTGAAAATCCACATATTTACCCTCACTCTACCATATCAAAAACTCTAGAAGAAACAGAAATATACAAAGTGTTGACATCATAAGATATTATATAACCTCTGGAAAAATCTGTACATTCAAAAGAGAATGAGAGAGTAAAAAAAAAAATAGTATCTTAGTTTTTTTAAAATAGTATTGTTTTTATATATATATATATATATATATATATTTATTGTTATTTATGTCTTTTACATTTTGTATTCCCCTTGGGTAGCCCACCACCAATTCACCCGTGATCCATCTCCATGGTCCCTTGTGTTCTTTTCTATTCCATTTTGTGCCCTTTTCCTCCCTCCCCCGCTCCCCCCCCCACACACTGATTGTCTCTCTCCTATTTGGTTTCCTTATAGTCCTGTTATAAGTGAAGCCATTCGATATTTTTCTCTTTCTTTCTGGCTTATTTCACTGAGTATGATCCCCTCTAATTCCATCCATGTCGCTGCAAATTGCATGTGTTTATCTTCTTTGAATGCTGAATAGTATTCCATTGTGTATATGTACCACATCTTCTGGATCCAATCATCTATTTTTGGACATCTGGGTTGCTTCCATACCTTTGCCATTGTGAACAGTGCCTCAATGAACATACGGGTGCATGTATCCTTTTGGATTAGTATTTTTGTGTCCTTTGGGTAAATTCCCAAAAGTGGGATTGCTGGGTCGTATGGAAGCTCCATGTTGAGCAGTTTGAGGAATCACCATACAGCTTTCCATAGTGGTTGGACCAGTTCACATTCCCACCAGCAGTGTAGAAGAGTTCCTTTTTCTCCACATCCTTTCCAGCATTTGTTGTTGCCTGTATTTTTAATGTGTGC
>PVIJ01009684.1:0-65220 GCA_004024925.1 Scalopus aquaticus
GGGGGGGGGAGGAGGGAGCCGGAGGGAGGGAAGGGAAAGGGCACAAAATGGAATAGAAAAGAACACAAGGGACCATGGAGATGGATCATGGGTGAATTGGTGGTGGGCTACCCAAGGGGAATGCAAAATGTAAAAGACATAAATAACAATAAAAATATATATTATTAAAAATAAATAAATAAAAAAAAACACATTATCAATCTCAGATACTTTTCAATCTAATGGTTTAGTAACCACGCTGGGTTCAAAACCAACATATTAAAATCATTAAAATGCCTATACATAAGGATTAATAAAAGATAAAATGCTATACAATATGTAAACATTCACATCAGCAATAAAATTTTATTATATTTAGAACTCATTAAGAGTAAGTCTAGTAAAAATAGTGTGAGATCTTCAAAGGAAAAAACAAAATATTAAAGTGTACAAAAGATAAATAAATGTGGGTGTTCTTGAGATCCCTATTTATTCTGTACAAAAGGCAAAACTTGAGCACATTAATTTTAAGCAGTTCTATGTGGCGAATACACTGATATTTGTTATATTACCTACTGTATTTTATTTTTTAACTTTTCAAACCAAGACAACTAGGAGCTCCATGTTTCTGCAGAGAAAATTATCTCTTACATTTGTACTAATGACATAACTTTCCTACTACTAAGAAGAAGTAGGACACACGTGTTCTATTCTTAAGAACAAGGCAAAAATGTTTCATGTAGACTGTCTGCCTAAAAAATATTTGCTGTTTGATACAAAGAAATAAGATCAATTTAAAATAAGGAAAACTGCAGTAGGATTCAAATCTTAAATAAAAAAATACCAAAAAATTATTTTATGACCCTTTTTGTTAAAAATGATTATGATAATATATAGTACTAAGACAAAATATGAAATTGTGGTCATTGTTTCATTCATTCAGAAAGCAACCACATAAAGCTATTGTGTTTAAAAAGTGTTTATGAAGCAAAGTAAGTTGATTTTTGAGAAAAATAATAGTTCTCAAGATTCTTTTTAATGTATTTTCCTTAACAGCTTCTGTTTTAGTCATAGGTATTACACTCATTTCTGCTAGGACACTAAATTATGCGTATTGTCTGTCTGAAAGTTGCATTAACACCTTTCAGAGTATCCATAACACAGGATTATTTTTTCCATGAGAATTAGCAAAGGATTTTTTTCTAATCCTATTTCCAAATATTATGAGATATTTGACACGTTTGGATGATTTAAATTACTTTCAATGAGCTCATGATACAGTATTACCACATTGCTTCCTGAAACCAAGAGGAGAGAAAAGTGCATATAATTTTTTTCTCCTTAACACTAAACTAAAATGGGAAAAATATTTTTTTTAAACAAAAGAATATATCTTCTGGGGGTCAAATGCCAATATGCATGGGAATTCTGGAGTTAGATATTCTCATAAAACCTGGAACTTTGGAAATCATTATTAGTAAAATATAAGATACAAGCAGCCTCATGGCTATGAACTACTAGTCTTGAATATATTCCTGCCTAAATTTGTACTGCTACTGTCCCAACTATCAAAGTTCACTTTTTATATACATGAATAACAATGAAGTAGAATAACAATTTGAGGAATATGAGGAAGAAAGCTACAAATGAAGGGCAAGAGGAGAACTTAGAGCAACACTGATATGATTGAGTAAGCATAAGTGTCTGGATCACCTCAAATTTGTTTTTTGAAAAAAAAATAAAGAGCTGTTAGGATAAGTAATCATAATCAGATTTCTGTTACTTGCAGCCAAACACAATCTTAACTGATTTGAAAACATGTTTAATTACCTATTATGAAAATTTGCCAAAAATCAACATTCATTTATTATATATGGATAACTAAAATCTCCATTGTACTATCATTTTTCTAATTCCTATGCACCTGTGCACTTCTTTTCTGGCCCCTATATTTTTCCCTTCACTCTGGATATTGGAACTTGGATATCTTTTAAAAATAATAACTACATATAATTTTTACATCTTAAATTATATATATAGTCATAGCAAGAAGTTAAATGTCATTTAATGTTAGCTTATATATTTTTTTATTCTGCTAGTACCTTTTACTTGGTAGATACTCCATAAATATTTTTCAGTAATTCCATGAAATTTTGACAAATTATAAGCATTGAGAGGACTTGGAAAGCTCTCATTTAGTTTTAATGTTATTTCAAAACATCACCACTGTGCTAATAACTACATGACAAGAATTAACTAAAACTAAATATGGATATCTTTCTGAAAGTCTTTTTTAAGTTAATTGAATTATTTCAATTGCAATAGACAAGTATAATATTTAAGGAAATCCTGTGGTGAAACCTTTAACAAATGTACTAAGTCTCCTTTTATTCACCCATAATTTATCTGCTGGGTTTTTTTATTGCTCTAGGCAAAATTTGGAAGACACTAGCATGCTATAGTCAGTTATATAAGCTTTAACCAGGATGTCAGCAAACATTTTGAGTAGTTGTCAGGGAGACAGGAGAGTTCTGAAATAAAGCCCAAACTATTCCGATCAATAATTCTAGTAAACAAGGTGATATTTTCTGGTTGAAATCTGATTGCACTAACCAGCTTTGCAGGGGGTCAGTTAGTCTGGGAGCCACTTTCTGTTTTACATAATAGTCACCCCCCTATGTAAATCTGCATCTTTGTGGTTAAGATTCTCATTGTATCTCTGAAGCTTTGAATTTTGAAGTCCACAACAGCACTTTCCTAGAAGTGCATTTGTGGGGGATCAGAGCCCTGGCTGAATGATTTGATTCAATAAAATACTGAATAAGCTAGAGTTCTCCAGGATCTGAATGGTATTACACAAGGACAATTAAAAAGCAAACAACATAGCCTATCACTGTCATAGTTAAACAACTTCCCATTGGGAAGACAAACATCAAAATAACTGTGAAATGTGTCTAAGTAGACTTATTTATTGCATGCTCAATGAGAAAATGATTAATGCAAAGAAGAAAAGAGAATCTTAGCATATATCAAAAACCATTTTTGTCACTATGTCAAGCATAGTGAATGACTACAAAAGGTTAAAATTGTCCTTTGTCATTATTTTAAAATGCATAAAAAATGGTTTATAATTAGGAATTCAATTATTCATAAACAAATGGATGCCTCCAAATTTCATGTGTCCGAAAACAACATTCATTATATTTTAATTCTTTTAAAGCATTGTCTTAGTAATATACTTTGCATAATTCATTTTGTCTGGCAAAACATGCAATGATGGAATGCAAAATTAAGCATTGTATTAGCTGTTACATGAAAGACAATAGTCTAAATGAATAAAATATCAACTTATATATGATTAAAAGTTTCCTATCAATTTATTATATTGTTTTTTACGTAAAGATGCAAAATAATAAAAATTATTGGCAGAGTTTTTAAAACATAAAACAATCACCAAAGTCTTTAATAGTCAAGTGTCAGAAAATATCTGGTATTACAGAAAGGCCTTCAATTATTTTCTGATTTTTACTAACTTTCCTGCTTTTTATTAACAATTTATATCTGAAAAAGATGAGTTACAAGGGAAGTGCTAGAGTTTTTAATAATTTTATAAACACTCAACTATTGTATTGCTCAAGTTACAGTACAAGTCTGTCTGCATTTGTATCCAAAATTTGTGACCAGAGTTCTGCAAGTTAAGTTCATATAATGTTCATTGTCAAGGTCTACAGATGAATTTAGGGAGAAATAAGGAAAAAGAAGAATTGAAGGGCAACTAAAATAAATCATACATGTACAATAATTTGATTCAATGTACAATAATCGTGAGTGTAGGTATATTTAACAAGCGATAATTACTCTGCAAAACTGCAATTCTTTTGCAGTATCCATCCACTAGCAATTATTTAAGGAGAGGAACATTATTGTACATTTTGATTTAGTCATTATCCCTTCAATCCCTCTTAGCATGTATAACTTTGAAAAAAATATGCCATTTACATTAAATAATTGCATCAGGGGAGTTGAGTGTTTTAGCATTTCTTTCCTTGAAAGCAGAGGGCACGTCAAGCCAAACCGGTTATGGTGACTAATCATAACAGTCCCTGTGTCTGGGTTGACCGCCCTCAGCCAAAGACCTCTGCCACACTGTCATTATTATAGGCTGTCTGCTGGCTGGCTGAATCCAGTTTCCTTCTGCTCTTCCAGAGCCCTTTAACACTCAATGATTAATGAACTGTAAAATAGCAACTGGTCTTTTAGCAAGTCAGGACTCCTTCCCATGAATACTGAAAAAAAAAAAAAATGTAAAGTTTCTTCCCTGAAGTTGTCAAGATGTTGCGGGCAAAACTTCCTTGCCTTTCCACCCCACCACCCCCTCACCCCCACTAATTCTAGTGATTCTTTTGTTACCAAATGAATAGCAGAACCAGACATTAAGCCAGATGCTCAAAGACTGCTTCTTATTTTCCACTGTAACCTGAAGGTGCTGCTATGTTTTCATCAATTTATTCTAAATTATTCCAGTCCCTGTGATTCATAATTAGCACTTTCAAAACTTTCATATTGGTGCTGTATTTTGGCATGAGAGGACCTGTGAAAGAGAAATAACAGTGAACCAAATACAATTTTAGAGCTGAGAGCAGGCTGACATTCTCAAGCTTGCATAACTGAATTAGGAATGCTCATTGTGCAGAGCAATGCTGCTTCTAATATCAATTCTGTTTCTGTAAAGAAAAGAAAGTGCAAATACAGTAAGATCATAGCTAAAGAGAAAAAACCCACAAGTTCAGGAAAAGAGAAAACCTAAGAAAGATGAGACCTGCTTTAATACTAGCATATTGATTTCTAGACATCTCATCCAAATTGTATTTTCCAGCAAACCCCTCTTGCTGAAGAATAACAATTCCAATTGATTTTAAAGATTATCATGTATACTGAGTACGAACAACTAAAAACTGACTTTAGCTCTCAGAAAACTTGGATCTAGCAAACATTTTTAATTAAGCTATTCTATGAATGAGATTAATTCCTTCTGTCATGAAATTATACTTTTACAAGCTTCTTTTTATACCAAAAGAAAAGTAAATGATGAAATAACACATAATGACCAATTATAAGCCTAATAATTCCATCACTGATTTATGGTCAAAAATATATTTCTCTATTTTTGTATTATCTTGTAAAACTTTTAAAATATTAAACTTCCATGTTATATTCTTGTTGATTATACTTCAAGAATATTTTAGTTTTCCTTGAACTGAAAATCAAATTCCTTAAGCATCTAGACTTTAAAATGTATTTCTCTTCCTTCCAACACACATTCCTTTCTACCAGTCTATCATGTATATGTATATATGTATGTGTGTGTATATATACATCCATATTATACATATTATACATATAATATTATTTTATAATATTGTTTCTGAGCTGCAAATTCATATAACACATTAGAATAGATTAACATTTGATGGCACACAAATCTTTTTTTCTTATTTGTAAGAATTTAACACAAACATTAGTTATTCTATGAAAATTACTACTGTTCATGTTTCCTAAAAATTTACTTTGTAAACACAGAAACAATTCCATTTTTCACTCTGGATGTGAAAACATCTTTTCTGATTGATGAGAACTTAGCTTCCAATGCTCTTTACTTGTAGCTTTAGAATCACAACTGTCACTGTCTTTAGTTTCTCTGTACAGTGGAAACAGCAACTTGAAACTGACAGTGACTGTGAATTGACCCATTTAAGGTAAATGTGGGTGTCTAGGAAATTCTAATCAAAGGTACCTCTGTGACTCTAGCTTAAAAAGAACTCCAACACAGCAAGTACTTAATGAATGAGTATACACCAGGTAGAGTGCTGTATCCCATCCACCTGTCCCAGACTTCCATTTGGGACTACGAGAATCCTCTACTTTTAGAAGATTCACAAAATAACACTAGAGTCTAATCAGTGTCCCCTGTAGTAGAATTCCCTTATCTAGAAGCTAAGACACTCACAACAGTGTAACATTATGTTATGAAGTTGTTGTTTTTCTTATTTTTCCCAAATTAAGATCTCCTCAACTTTAAATAATAGAGTTCTAAGGGCTAAATATCTTCCCAACCAATATTAATGAGAAGTTAAAACAGTTATAGCAGGTGAATGTTTTCCATACAGAAAGAGGCAAACTCCATGCATTATTAATTTGCTAAGTCTCCTCATTTGCTTCAATACAAATTTTTATACATTTGGGCATTTTAGAATTTCTGAATTCTCAAGAAAATGAAATAACCCTAGTATTTCATGATTAAATAACTGGAGATTAGTATTTAACATTCTTTCATACAGACCAATCAGACTCATAACTGATGCAAACCTACTATATGAGGGATACTTACAAGTTTACAGGGAAAGCCTTTTTGGTATCACACTATCAAACTCATTAAGGAAAGCTACTGGAGCCAAAGGGAATTTTTTTTTCTAATATTTCATATGATCAAAATTAAAATGATTGAGGAAAGCACACATTATAATTCTCAATATCAACACAGTTGTTAGGAATAGCTCCTCTAAGATAATTCCCAGAAGCCCATCTATGCCTAAACAGCTCATTTCTAAAATAAAAACCATGAGTCATACCAAAGAACTAAAATTCTGAATTCATCAACAAAGAAAAGTACAAATGATAATCACTGCACTTTGTTAAAAGTGACTTTTAAATCAGTTCCTCTAATTCTCTTAAAGATTTAGTGACTTCTAGTAGGATTTCTTGTCTGGAGTGGTCACATTTCCCTCTCGTAATAAGCACCAGACAATTTCTGAGAAGCAAATTTTACCAATATCAGTGTGTCAGAAAATAGCAATTACCTAACAATTTAACTGTCACTGAAAAAAATGTTAATTAAAAATTCAGTACATACAATGTAATACCCTCCTTTCCCCACGGGACTTTAAATTAGGTTTTAATTCATGTGTTCCACCCTTTAGAATCTTTCTACTTTCCTCTCCATGATTTTGACATTTCCATTTGAATCTACTGAAAGGGATCGTTTAAGCCATTATGGCTGGATGCAATTAGTATGAACCATCAGTACACAGGCTCATCTATAGATGATTTCCAATAAAGTCTAAGAACAAATTATCACTGAGGTTATTCTATTGAAGCCAGGCCTCCTTCCACCGTTATCTTACTATCTAATCACATTTTTCACAAGTTATAAAAAAGACAGTGCTTGTTAGGTGAAGAAGCACCAAGCTTTTCTGAGTCTAAAAATATCACAAGGAGGCAATTTATAGTTGTTAGCCACTTGCCAGGGCATGATTATTACCAGACTAAAGTAAAATACTACCTCTCAATCAAGAGTCAATGGTTCTCTCATGAATTTCCACAGTACCATATTTGTGTGCAAATTGCTATCCTTTCAGGTCTGTTAGCACCTATTCCATGGTGAAGTGCTAGCCCTAGAAGCAAAGGATACCTTGGCAGCTTTTGATAATACAAGTTGGTGCCTTAACGGTGGGTATGGTTCAACAAAATATACTTGAAGATATGGGATCCTGTACCTCTGAATCATATACAGTGCTGTAAACCAACGTTACCTAAATTAAATATAATACTAAGTAAGAAAATGTTGCTCTAAACGTCATCACATATAAATGAATTTCCCTAAAAGGAAAATTCAGAACTAAGACTCTCTCTTCAGTTCACCCAGCTATACTTTATTCCATTTGATCTAAGTTGAGTTCTTCCCTAATACCTCCACACAGGATCACAGCACAACTCCCAGTACATTCTGACCTGACTTACCAGGATGGGTTTACTTCCTCCTCCACAATGCACAATTTCAAAATTACTATGTTTTGGTGCTATTTTCTTCATCTTTCCCAAATCTACAAGGCAAAAGTATTAAGCCAGTAACATGACCAACCTTTTTTCCTTTTATTTTTAAAGAATTATTCATTTATGCATACAAGCTGGGGTATAGGCCAGAGGTGTAGGGGGGTGAGAAGATTCACCAGAGACAGAGTGGGGAGCAGAACAGGCAGATGTACTGAAATACACTGCTGAGAGGAACAGCGGGTAAGACAGGAAAGGTCTGCTCTGCCATGTGGGAAGCTCCCTGGCCAGGTATCAAACTCATCCTGCAGTGGCACTGGCTAGCTTCATAGCTGCAACTTAACCCATTGCGCCACCAGGTAGGCCCCTTTTCTTTCTAAACAATTATCTAATTATCCACATATTACCTGTATGTTGAATTATGTATTTGAAAGTATAAAAAAGAGACATCACCGGCTAGGCCGCTAGGCTTGCTCAGGGAAGCAGATTCTTGGGAGCTCTAGGGGAAGGAACTGTCTGCACCTGCGCACTACAGCTGATACCTGATGAGTTCCTGGACGGGAGTTTAGCTACTGGGAGCAAGTTACACCCCCAGACGACTGCTCTGGGGTTTTTAGGGACTGAGGAGAGCCCAGATTGATTGACTGCCTCCACACACTGCTGCCACCATCGGTTGGGCCCCCAGGCTTGCTTGGGGAAGTAGACTCTCAGGTGCTCTAAGGGAAGGAACTGTCGCACTCCATCTGTACCAGGTGAGTTCCTGGATAGGAGATTAGCTGCTGGGAGCATGTTACACCCCCAGGCAACTGCCCTGGGGTTTCAAAGGACTGAGGGGAGCCCAGATGGATCAATCACCCCCACACCGCTGCTGCTATCTCTGGCAGGGCCCCCAGGCTTGCTCGGGGAAGAAGACTCCCAGTCATCCTAGGGGAAAGGACTACCGTACATCGCCCAGTCCAACTGAGAGAGCGTGAGTGCCAGGCCAGGAGGATAGCCTGCATAGAGAAAGTTAGCCCCACGCCTCTGGCCTTGGGTTTTTGGACCTGACTCTAGCACGCACTGGAGAAGGCCTCATGCCTACACCACCACTGCCAATACTGGCTCTGAGTAGTAGCACTCGCAGGTGCAACAGGGGAAGATACCACTGTTGCCCACTGAAACTGAAAAAGTGAGTCCTGGTTGGGTAGGATAGCCTGCAGGGAGCTAGTGCAGACCGGCCACAGTCCTCAGTGCTGGGGTTCTCTGAACTGAGTAGAGCTGGCACTGGGACCACCAACCACCATGATCCCCAGTAAAGCACAGCCCCTACATCACTGCTGGAGCCCAGGACCACACAACCACCTTCTGGACCTTTGGAGTTAAAACAGAGGAAGAGGATCTCTACAGACTACATACCCACAGCATCACTATCCAGTGGTGGTTTGGCCTAACAGGACCAGAATCGATTAGACCACCAGCCATTGACATCCAGGAAGGAGTAGCCCAAAGAGATGTCTGCCAGTGCCAGTGCCATAATTTCCCAACAATTACAACAAATCAGAAGACAAACAGGGAGAAAAAGAAATACAAATAACCAAGCAAGCCCTCAGGGGAAGGACACACTGCAAAAAGAAAATCAAGCATCAGAACTCAACAATAATGACATCGAAGAGCTCTGCCTCTCAGAGAATTTAAAATCATCATACTTAAGGAAAAAATGAAATGAAAAAAATAATTAACGATCTGAAGAATGAAATTAAGACCCTAAAGAAGGGGAATAAGAGTTTAATAGAAGAATTAAAGAACTCTGGGAAAAGCAATAAAAACAGAATCGATCACATGGAAGACCATATCAGCAATCTTGAAGATTGAGATAATAAAACAATCAAAAAGGGAAAAGGAAATAGAAGCACGAAGGGAAAAAAAATGAAAAAAACAACTGGAGAACTATCTGACACCGTGAAGAAAGGAAATATAAGAGTTATAGCAATCCCAGCAAGAGAGGAGAGGGACCAAGGAGCAGAGAAAATATTTAAGGAGGTGATAGAAGAAAACTTCCCAAGTATGAAAACAGACATACAAGAAGCAAAAAGAACTCCAAATTACCATGATGTTAGAAGAACTACACCTAGGCACATGATAGTAAAACTCACACAAGTACAGGATAAGGAAAAAATATTGAAGCTGACAAGGGAGAGGAAACAAACATCTTATAAAGGAAAACCAATCAGGTTGCCATCAGACTTCTCTGAAGAAACAATATGGGCAAGAAAAGAATGGAGGGACATATGCAACAAACAAAAGACAATAAATGCCAACCAAGAATACTTTACCCCGCAAAGCTCTCCTTTCTTTATGAAGAACGGATAAGGACATTCCCAAACACAGACTTCAGAAATTCGTCATGACTAAACCCCCACTCCAAAAATTACTACAAGAAGTCCTAAAGCCAAAACAGAGGAATGAAAAGAAGATCAGAATAAAACAAGGAATAAAAGCACAAAAAGACAAATAGAATGGCAAATACAGATGCCAAGGTATCAATATTAACTCTAAGTGTAAATGGACTGAACTCATCAATAAAAAGGCACAGAGTAGCAAGATGGATCAAAATACAGAACCCAACCTTCTGCTGTCTACAGGAAACATATTTAGTTATAAAAGATAAACACAGATTGAAAGTAAAAGACTGGAAAACATTCCTACAAGCAAGCGGACCAAAAAGGAAGGCAGGGACAGCTATAATTATATCAGATAAAATAGACCTCAAACTAAAAAAGGTAAGAGACATCGATGGTCACTACATCATGATAAAGGGGACAATACAGCAGGATGATATAACCCTCATCAACATATACTCCCCAAATGAAGGAGCACCAAAATATATAAGACAATTATTATTATCCCTGAAAACAGACATCAGAGAAAATACATATATAATAAGAGATCTCAAGACTCCACTCTCACCAATGGACAGATCAACAGGGCAAAAAATAAACAAGGACACTAAAGCTCTAAATAAGGACCTAGAACACGTGGGCCTAACAGATATCTATAGGGCACTACATCCCCCAAAATCTGAATACACATTTTGCTCAAGTGCACATGGATCATACTCCAAGACTGATCACATATTAGGTCACAAAACAAACCTCAACAGATATAATAAGATCAAAATCATACCTACTATCTTCTCCAATCATAAAGCAATCAAATTAGAAATAAACCATGAAAAGAAAAAAAGGAACCCTCTTACTTCATGGAGCTTGAAACCCACACTACTAGAAGACCACTACTAATGAGGAGATCAAAGAAAAAATTTAAAAATACCTAGAGATGAATGACAAAGACACAACGTTCCAGACTGTTTGGGACACAGAAAAAGCAGTAATAAGAAGGAAATATATAGCAATACAGGCTCACATCAAGAAAAAAGAAACAACCCAAAGAAACAATCTAATCTCCCATCTCAAAGAATTAGAAATTGAACAACAAGAAAGCCCAAAAGCCAACATAAGAAAGGAAATCATAAAAACCAAAGCAGAAATAAATGAAATGGAAATCAAAAAAACAATCCAGAAGATCAATGAAACCAAAAGCTGGTTCTTTGAAAAAATAAACAAAATAGACAAACCTCTAGCCAGGCTTACAAAAAAAAAGACGGGAGAGAACACAAATAGGATCATAAATGAAAGAGGAAAAATTACAATAGACACAGCAGATCAAAAGAATAATCAGAAAGTATTATGAACACCTATATGGCAACAAGTTCAACAACTTAGAAGAAATGGACAAATTCCTAGAACTATACAATCACCCAAAACTATATGAAAAAAAATATAGAACATGTAAATATGCCAATCACAAGCAGTGAAACTGAAACAGTAATCAAAACCCTCCCCAAAAACGAAAGCCCGGGACCAGACGGTTTCATAAACAAATTCTACCAAACGTTCAAAAATGAACTAACCCCTATCTTACAGAAACTCTTTCAAAAAAATGAGAAGGAATACTACCAAACACATTCTATGAAGCCAATATTACACTAATACCAAAACCAAACAAACACAACACAAGAAAACTACAGACCAACCCCTCTAATGAACACTGATGCAAAAATATGCAACAAAATATTAGCCAAGAGGATCCAACAATGAATCCAAAAGATAATACATCACAACCAAGTGGGATTTATTCTAGGGACACAAGGGTGGTTCAACATCTGGAAATCAATGTAATCCAACACATCAAAAAAAGAAAAATAAAAACCATATGATCATATCAATAGATGCTGAGAAAGCATTCGATGAAGTGCAACATCCATTTACAATAAAGGCCCTTGAAATCCTTGGGATAGAAGGAACACATCTCAATATAATAAAAGCCATATACGACAAACCCACCACCAATATTATCCTCAATGGTGGGAAGCTGAAAGCCTTTCCCATAAGATCAGGAACAAGACAAGGACGTCCACTCTCACCACTGGTTTTCAATATAATACTGGAAGTCCTAGCCAGAGCAACAGGACAAGAGAAAGACATACAAGGAATCCAAATAGGAAAAGAAGAAATTAAATTATCACTTTCTGCAGACATTATGATAATATACATAGAGAATCCTAAAAACTCCATAGAAAAACTGCTCAAAATTATAGACCAGTTCAGTAAAGTAGCAGGATACAAAATAAACGCACAAAAATCGGTAGCCTTCCTATGTACAAATACTCAGTCAGAAGAAGAAGAAATCAAGATAATCACTCCCTTCAAAATTGAAACCACAAAAGTCAAATACCTGGGAATAAACCTAACAAAAGAGGTAAAGGACTTATTCAAAGAAAACTATAAGACATAATCAAGAGAAATAGAGGAGGACTCAAAAAAATGGAAAGACATCCCCTGTTCATGGATTGGAAGAATTAACATTATCAAAATGGCTATACTACCAAAAGCAATTTACAGATTCAGTGCTATTCCAATAAAAATCTCAATGACATTCTTCAAAGAAATAGAATAAATATTGATGAAATCCATATGGAACCACGAAAAACTTTGAATAGCCAAAGCTCTCCTGACTAAAAAGAAAGAAAATGGAGGGATTACACTCCCAGATTTCAAACTATACTACAAAGCCATAATAATTAAAACAGCGTGGTACTGAAACAAAAACACATGCACAGACCAATGGAATCAAATAAAAAAAAAAACAGAAATAAATCCACATATCTATGGACAACTAATCTTTGACAAAGGAGCAAAGAATATGCAAAGTTAGCTTGTTCAATAAATGGTACTGGGAAAACTGGACTGCTACATGCAAAAAAAATGAAGCTAGACTACTACTTCACACCATGCACAAAAACCAACTCAAAATGGATAAAAGACCTGGATGTAAGACCTGAAACCATAAAAGTTATAGAAGAAAATACAGGCAAAACTCTACATGACATACAGCTCAGCAAGCTCTTTAAAGACACATCCCAAAAAGTGAAGGAAGTCAAGGAAAAGATAAACACATGGAACTACATCAAACTAAAAAGCTGTACAGCAAAAGACACAATAATCAAAACAG
The DNA here is from genome assembly GCA_004024925.1 of Scalopus aquaticus. Lineage (NCBI taxonomy): Eukaryota > Metazoa > Chordata > Mammalia > Eulipotyphla > Talpidae > Scalopus > Scalopus aquaticus. The sequence goes on from PVIJ01009684.1 coordinate 13,357, forward strand.
ATACCCTACTAACTGGGAGAAAATCTTTGCACACAATTCAACAGATAAAGGACTGGTAACTAAAATCTACAAGAAGGTCACACAACTCAACAAAAACAAAGTCAACAATACAGTCAAAAAATGGGCAGAAGAGCTAAAAAGACACTTCTCCAAAGAAGAAAAGCAAATGGCCAAGAGCTATATGAAAAAGTGTTCAACACCACTTATAATCAGGGAAATGCAAATCAAAACCACAATGAGATACCACCGCATGCCAATCAGAGTGGCGCACATTAAAAAAACAGGCAACAACAAATGCTGGCAAGGATGTGGAGAAAAAGGAACTTTTCTACACTACTGGTGGGAATGCAAACTGGTCCAATAACTATGGAAAGCCATATGGTGTTTCCACAAACTGATTAAAGTGGAGCTTCCATACAACCCAGCAATACCACTTTTGGGTATCTACCCAAAGGACACAAACACACTAATCCAAAAGGATACATGCAACCGTATGTTTACTGCAGCACTATTTAGTATAGCGAAGGTATGGAAACAAGCCAGATGCCCAAATATAGATGACTGGATCAAGAAGATGTGGTCCATATACACAATGGAATACTATTCATCGTTCAAAAAAGATAAATACATGCAATTTGCAGCAACATGGATGGAACTAGAAGGGATCATGCTCAGTGAAAAAAGCCAAAAGGAAAAAGAAAAATATTGAATGGTCTCACTTATAACAGGAATATAGGGGACCCAAATACAAGAGCAACAATCAGAGAGAGAGGGGGGAATATTGGGGATCAGAATGGGGGAGAGGGGAGCTCAGGCGACTGTGGTGACATTTCATGGGTGAATTAGTGGTGGGAAACCTATGGAGAATACATAGTAATGTAAAAGAGATAAATAAAAATAATAAAAAATATGAAAAACAAATGCTTAACAGTTTGTTAGACTGAGACTTTCAGGCGTACTAGAAAATATATTTACTTGCAATTCTCATGTAATTAATAAAATAGCTTGAGTATTTAGAAAGATTATATGACTACAATAAGTAAATGAATGTGTGTTATTGGGGAAAGTTGAAAAAGGGTGTTTTTTCATTCTTCTGGTCTTCCATTTTTATGGAGGAGACTTGAATGGGATAACAACACTTGCCTTTATCTTCTCACTCATTTCTCCCAATTAGTCAACAATTTCAAATGATTGGTGATTGTGCAGTGAAAAACTGGAGAGTCCAGTCCTTTATCTTTAGAGTCTGGGTGTTTTCAGGAAAGACTTCTTTATCTGTGTTCTATGCTGAGCATGAAGACCTGGCCCCAAGGCCAGGCCAACCTTATGGTTCAGTTTACCTAATCCTCTGGCACTCTAGTGGACATCTCACCACCATCTACAATATCATCGAAATATTTTTTTTATTCCCCTCCCCTACTTGCTTTACTTTTGCTTTATATCTCAATTATTAATAAATTAGTTAGGGAACTGATAGTTTTGTTTTAGGCTCCCCACACCCAGCATGTCTGAAGAAATTACAGTTCATCAATTTATCACTTTATAGATGATGTTTACATGTTTGGAACAGTTTAGGAACTTGACAAATCCCAGTTCTTAGCTCATATTTGCTTTCTAACCTGCCAGTCTATCATACAAATATTTTGCAGAACAAGGCGATTTTCTGAATAACCCACACAAATATATTAATAAGATATTAGTATTTGTAAAAGCAAACTTTATCAAATTCGTGCAATAAGTTGGTATGAGGTAGTCACAGTTAACATGGTAGTCATATAATTAATAGCTAACACATTTGAGAATTACATAATTCTCCTGAAAACATATTTTCTTATTTCACCTTCAAAACAGCCCTATGAAAGGCATATTATTTTCACTGTAAAAATTTTAAATTTCAAACTTAATAAACTTGTCTGCAGACACAGACAAAACTATTTTAAGATCTAGAGTCAGATTTGTTTGACAACAAATTTCATGTGGCTCTAAACTCATACTATATAATGTCTCCCAATCATATTTTCCAGAACATCACTGATAAACCTAGAAATCACTTGGAAAGTAAATTCAATTTAATTCAACTTGTATTTGTTGCTCAAATATCAACAGTATGCAAAAAAAATGCAAATGTTAATTAAGGATATAGCTCTGAAAAATTCATGGGCTTTATTAGGAACCCATTGCCTTTATACAAAAGATTTACTTGAAAGATAATATGTAAAATGAGGATTCTTCAGATTTCAAGAAACAGAGATGCAGAAAGATTGTTTCAGTTATTGGAGGATAACCTAAGGTCATGTTGGAAAGAACTAACAGAGGTAGTCCCGCTGACACTTTCTCAAACTTGATGGACAAGTGAGATGCTATTGACACCGGGAAAATGGGGCTTTAAAATTGGACAAAGGCAGTGCCCAAATTGTTTACCGGTCACTGTCTTGATTATTCATCCGTGCACACAATTGCAAGACTACTCAGGCTTAGGGAACAATAACAATGGGATTTATTTAACAAACAGGGAAAAGCAAAGAATTACTGAAGTCAACATACGGCCATTTACCTTACTTAAAGCAATGTCCATCTCTTTAAGTCCCAGAAAAGTAACAAAGGTGGCATCTTCCCACCACTGCTGATGTGGAGATCCTTTTCCAAACAATATGCCATGTTCCCACAATGGCGTCTTCCTGCTTCTGCAGACGCACAACAGCCAGAGAGTATGCCGGGTTCCAACTCACAAGGACGACACAGAACGCAACTGGAGATGCTCCTGAAACTGCCATGGTGCCCCAGCACAGCACCAGGCCAACAAAACTGCAAACAGCAACTACAGCAGCCAGGCGGCCCAACAGACTGCACTCACCCATTTAAGGAAGGCACCTGCTTCAGGCCTCTGCCTTCTTCCTTTGGCTGCAGTGAAGACAAAACTGGGAGCAGTTTCCATCACTCAGCCACTTGCAAAGCCTCCAAAGTCACTGGCCCCAAAGTCACTGAAGATTCCAAAAACGCTCAATCTATATCTGGGTGGCTCAAAACTTCTGGCGTCTGATTTCCAAACTCTAATCTTGGCGGCTACATTTTCTGTTGCTTCTTTTCCTACATCATGGCAGTTGCTTCCTCTATTCCTTCAGCATGGCAACCGCCTCTTCCATTCCTACATCATGGTGACTGAATCTCCTTCTCCTTCATTCCCTTTTATTTCTTATCAGAAACTCCATCCCAAACTGCAAATTTAGCATTTTCCCTGGGGCTTTCATTCTCATCAGCAAACCCCCTCCAAGGCACACTACCTTTATCAGACTTTGGACTCAGCCTGGTTAAACTATTAGCGTATAAAGAAAATTCCAGCAGCACCTCAATTAATTCAAGCCATTTTATGGAGAGTAAACAGCTCCATTTTTGTTTCTCTCTCTCTCTCCATGTGTTTCTTTCTTCCTATCTGCTCATCTGTTTCATGATGCTCATTACAGATAAGCCCAACTTACAACCTGATTGGCTTTCTGATTTGTTCAGAGTGAAACTGTGATAGGTTGATGGGCTATTGTCTCATGCTTTTGATTTCATACTACTCTAATGGTAGATACAATGCAAAGTTCTTCCTGAAGATGACTTTCTTTCACTCATTCTGAAACCTCTCTAAGGTCTCACTATGCTTTATCTAAATTATTTTTAAGAAAGACAGTGTCTTTAATAATATTCTTTCTTGGTTCACAGACATACAATATGCTATTAGTCAGAGTATTCAACAATTTTATTTTATTTTTTTTACTTTAGTGTCAGCCCCTCAGTTATTCATTCTGTTTTGCCTTGATCATTATCTGTGATGTTGCCAGTTGGCTAGTATAAAATGCACTGGTATTAACGCCAGGCACAGTGATACATTTGTAAATATGTTTTAATCATTGCTGTATCCAAAAGTCATCTTAGTCAAAACTATGATTTCTTTTCTGGGTAGACATATTTTGCTTTATCATTTCATTGAGGGATATATACATTTTTCTTTGCAAAGTGATGAATCTTAACATAGTGTCCCTTGCCTCTGACCAAAGTAAGTGACCCAGAAATGGATTCATGACCCAAACCAAATCAATCGCAGAACTTTCCCAGATTTATGGAACTGAGGTTAAAGTTTCATATTTAGAAAAATTCTATATGATGTGGTTCCCAAGTTATTCAGCAATCACTATTTTTACCACAGAGGCAAAATATATCTACCATAGAAGGACTACAAAACAAGAGCTACAAGCAAGGAGAGAGGAAGGAGAGAGGTTGCTGTCAAGTCCCAGTTCTTATTTCTGAAGCCACCAGAACTGCCCTTGTCCTGGAGTTGTTCCTTTATTATATGAGCTACTATAACAGTGTGATATACACAGAAAGGGGAGGTTCTAGGTTCCCTGCCCCACCCAAGGGAGGGTGAAGCTGAATTGTGAGGAGTAGCTAGAAAAGACTGGGACGAGGACTTAGGAGGAAGAAGGGAGAAGACCTGGAGGATGCACATGGAGGAGAGAGACATGTGAAGAAGCCATCCTTGTTTCTCAGCCTTAGCTTTGTACCAGGGACTTGGGGTCATGGCAGGAGACAACTGAAAAAGCCCTGGGTGAGAGACCTGTGGGGAGGCTGGCAATGGCAGCCCTTATCTTGACTTGTATTTTGACTTTGCTCTTCTCCTTCCTTGCCTGGCCCCTCCTTTCCTGTGGTTCTCCCAGAAGATGGCAAGCTTTGGGCCTCAGTGGCCCTGCTTTGGGCCAACACTGTTTTGCTGGACATTTACCCACAAGGCGATGGGTGTTTCATATGGAAACTATTTTAACTATATTCTTTCTCTTCTCTGTTGCAAACTAATCTATTAAAGATCTTTTCTATTGAAGGTTAGGTAGTAAGAGCATGTCTTTACGCAGTGAATGGCAGAACCCATTCAGAGAAGGCAGGCATGGAGGCCACAGGGTGGCCCTCATTCTGCCCAATAACACTACCTCAGTACCCTTCCAATAAACATCCCTTATTAACTTAAACTACTTCAAGTTGTTTTTCTATCACTTATAACTGAAAAAGTCACAATATGGTATCTTTCTTAGGCATCAAACATTTGATCTCCCTAATAGAGAAGACCCTGATTGTGTATCTCAAACTCTAGCAAATAAAAAGCATCTTTATTTAACAAATTTTTCATCCAAGGATAACAGAATCTCTAATTCATCACAAGTAACACTAATTTATCATTTAAATCCCAATTACTTTTCCTATATAACTATTTAAGTGTTATCAGCAATACTTTTTCTCAATGTTAAAAAAACTTGTCTCTTCCCTTTTTCTGTCTCACTTAACACATGGTTTGCGGGTAGTTTTTATCGCGCGCTAACAGGTGGAGCAGGCCATTTTTGCTGATTTTTTAAGTATTAAAAAAAAGTATAAAAATAAACATATATATATGTTACCCACATTCTACCACTAGTCTATAAAAAAGTATTAATATGTGTCCCGTGCTCTACTACCAGTCAACATAAAATGTATAAATATGTTTCCCGCATACAATGTGTTAAGTCTTATCAAGCTTCTTCATTATTCCTTAAATTTCTCACTTGCCCATTTTCTCTGTAACTGAACTGCAAATTTTTATGCAAACCTATTTCCCATCTTTTCTACATGTCATTTACAGAGTAAAGTCTTTAAAATGTCATTTTGAGCAACAACACTCAACTTCAAATAAACCTGGAAAGTCTACAGGATAAATCCTATTTTTTCAACTTAAATTTCAAGGCTGCTTTTTAAGATTTATGACTACCATCTCTGACTAAGCTCTACTTGTTTTCTTTCAGAAATCTCACAATGATTCATATAATGCTCCCTGGCCACATATTTATGTTTATACCTCTCTACCATTCATTTTACCTAGAATTCCTTCCTATTTTCATCTTATTTTCTAAACTTTGTCAAGCTCAACAACTATTTTCTCCTTGGAGAATGTGTCTGCCTGGAGGCTAGATAAACTAATCAAGAGGAATTGAAACTAAATGTGATGAGGGAAGAGAAAAACATCCAGATAAATATGTAAATCAATTTATTATGGAAAACAGTTGCTATAACATTCAAGGAAGGAAATCACTGTGGGTGGTGTCAGTGAGTTCTTTCAGACAACAGGACCCAGAACCAGTAATAACAATTATAACCCCAAATGCAAATATGTATCATTGTGAAGGTTCCAAGTAATGTGAATTTTAAATTTTAGAAGAAAAGCAATTATAATAGATTTGTTAGACACGGTACTTTTATAACTGTGGTACTTTTGTAAAAAGGAAATACAATGTTAGACATTCATATATACCTACTAAGAGATGGGAAAAGAGTAGCATAATTTTATGTTCGCCTAGAAAATCCTCAGAGGCCAAGATTACTGAAGAACATTTACATTGTTTTAAATGCTTAACTTGAAAGTATTTGATAGGGGTTAAAAGTTGGATCATGATTAGGGTTACTGTCACTTGGAGTTCTATTGAGTGGATATATTATGATTAAAATAACCAAATGGGGAATAAGAAATTTGCTCAGAAACAAGATTTAGTTGTGTGTTGAAAACACACAACTCAAAACACAATGTCTAACAGTTCTATATTAGCTTTACTGAAAATTAAAACTCCCAGAGATATGGGGAATTAACCAAGGGAAATTATTGGAACCTAATTCTGACCAATAAAGAGGAATTGGATGACAAACTAAATAAGATGCAAAATTTGAGAAAGGATGTTCAAATACCATGAAGATTTTAACTTAAAGATAAGAGGAATGGCCAGTATGCTTTAAAGTAAAAAACATAATTAGGAGGGAAAAAATGGTATTCATATAATAATAAAAACAATGCTTAACAGGATAATTTAACAAATGAAAACTGCAATATACCTAAGAACAAACCTTAGAATATAACTGAGATAATCATCTGGGAAAATTAAAAAATCTATTTCCATAATGGGAAAAAAAGATAGTGAAATTTATATGCAAATGCAAAGTTCTTAAAATGGCCAAAATTAAAACTGGAAGAGTTCACCACTAATTTCAAAATTCCCCATAAAACTAAATTACTCAAATTTGGGTGATGTTCTGGGATACACAGGCAAGAATGCAGTGTTGCAAATTTCAAAAATTACTGAAAATAGATGGCAAACATACTTATGGTGATGATCATCCTGAATTGTAAATAAATGTCAAATTATTACATTGTACACCTGAAACTAATATTGTATGTTAATACAATGATATTTAAAAAAAAAAAACTAGCTCACATATGGCAGATGTATACATGACAACAGAGTTCAGAGACGGAGATGCACATTCAGTCAATTGATGAAGGGGCAAAAGTAATTCAGAGGGAAAAACAGTCTTTTCAACAGTGTTACAGAACTGCATGTTCACAAAGAATTAAGAAAAATGTTAACTCTTACCTTAACCCATACTGTAGGCTAAATGAATAAATCAGTCTTTTTGTGCCACTGGCCTCCGTGGATATCACCCTGGCCTTGATCATGTTGATGCCGAAAGTGCTTGGGAGCGTGGGCGTGGGCGTGGGCTACCTGATTGTGGACACCTGGAGAGCAGGTGTGTGCGCATGCGTAAGTGTGCACAGCTGAGCCTAGAGGTCAGGGCTCTAAAAACTGCTAATGGGACAAGATGACTATGGAGGAGGCAAGACCACGAGAACTCCAGAAACAGCCTAAAGAAAGAGTGCAAAGATTCACTGGGGCCTGGGAGGATTGTCAGCGTCCCCCGCCCCACCTCCACTGCCTGGTTGCCCGACTACACATAGACAAAAATTAAAGCTAAAATCATAAAACTGTTGGAAAAATAACATCTTTTAAACCTAGAAGATAAGCAAATATTTCTTAGGAGGAAAAAAGCACTTTTCATAAAGAAAAGTAATCAATAAATGTAGAACTTGTGTTCAAATTTACTGAGTCATTATTGCCAATCCATGTGAACTTTGGACACACATAAGAAAAGCAATTCTTGAGAATAAAATAATAACAAAACATTTTTTCCTACATCAAAAACTCCGTTATCTTTGGATTTCTAGTGAAGATTGTTTTTACTTTGAGTATCCTATAAATTTTTGTGAACATAAAATGCTGCCAACTATTTGCATACAATACGTTTCTAACAATGCAACCACTTACTAGCACTTAACCACATACCAAACACAATTCAAAGCATTTAAATGATTAACATGTTTAATCCTATAATCATGTTTTCACAGCTGAGAAAACATGAGGCACAAAGAAGTGACTTACCGACTTCAGACAACTTGATAAAACTCCCAAATAAACTTTGAACTCAGGTGGTATAATGCAACAGTCTACACGTGCAACTCTCCACTATATATAACCGTTCTGGTGTACAGCTTATTGTTTCCCAAATTTCAGTAGCCATAAGAATCACCTGGAAAACTTGTTAAAACAAATTCCAGCCCACCACCAGAGATTTCATTGGATAGACAATTGGCATTTCTAAAAATCTTTCAGGTAATGCTAATCCTGCTATCCTTAGACCAGGTGTAGACACTGTGGCTTTAAAACAAGCATGCTACAGATCTTTAAAACAGGAGAACCTTTCTCAGTCCAGCACAGCAAACTATAATCTCACTTGAGGACAAGATGCAATACAGTGCTTTAAATCCTATAATCCTGTGAAAATCAATGTGGTTTAATGCCTAGAGACAACCAGAATATGGCTTACATTATCCTTCACAAAACAGTCTTCACCCGTCAAAATGCATACCAAAAAAAAGTGTACTGGAAAGAATTTTCTTATGACCATTCTACAATGAAAAAGAAGGTAACAAAATTATAAACATCCAAAGTTCTGAAATCTGTTGGGTTTAAGGGCTAAACTGTCCACTGTTAGCTTGCAGGTACAAACGCAAGAGCTAATATTTCAGTCAAGACTGACTTAGCTCTAGAAGAATGGTGGGTATTTTATATTAGAAGTGTCTCTCACACTTTGTTTTCCTTAAAGAGGAAGTAATGTTGGGGGAAACACGGAACCTGTTCCTGGCATAGAGTAGGGGAGGCTGCTTTGAACAAAGCTTGAACTTTATATTAGTCAGATTCTCTAGGGTCCAGATCATTTGCCGAAATACAGCTGCTTAAATTCAAGTACCAATTAAATATTCCACAGATTTTAGTCACTGTCTTTTATAAGAACATTCTACTGTGTCCTTAGAAAGCAAATCAACTGAGTATTCCATTTAAGAGGGTAGAAAAGGATAGGTTCAGTTTTTCAGCATAAGAAGCAAGTATGGGGAAAATAATTTTCAATTAAAATAGCAATATAGTTTGGGTAGGAAATCTCTTTGCCAAGTGTCAGCTGAATCTTTCCTAAAATGACTAACTTGTCATCCTACCTGCGGGAAACTGCTTCAGAACTTGAAGTTTGAGGCCTTAGAGATGTAATTTTCTGGTATGCTTTGTGACATTTCTGCCCTGTCCAGCACAGAGCAATTTCTTGGAAGTTAAAAAGTTTGTTAAAAACTGCTACTTCTCTGTTGGGAGAGAACTTTGAGACTTATATTTCCCATATTATCAGATATAATGAAAATCAATATTTCTTGATATTTCTGCTGGTTAAAATGAAACAGGGAAAGAAAAGGTGTTAAAGAAAGCACAAGCACTAATTCATGCCAGTCACACTGTATCCATTATGTGTTATTCAAATGTTTTTGGTTAGCTCTCTCATCTGAGGAATGGACTCTTGTTGTGGGAAACAAAATGCAGGCATGTACAAAATCCTCATGAATTATATTAATGCATTATTGACTAATATAAGTGCATATCTTATAAAAAGCCTATGAAAAAATAAACAGTTAATGTAATTATGTACCTAGAGACTCTCAGCCAAGAGTTTCCACTAGATTCCTTAAACTGTCACAATGTACTTAGATGAGTCCTTTCCTAATTCAGTGCCAAGCCCAAGAAATATAATTTTGCCAAGTAATCAATTTTAATTTGTCCTGTTACTGAGCACATAAACACCATTAGGAGAGAAGGAAACACCTATTTGGAAATATTTGTGCTTACTACTATGTATTAATTGTCTTCAACCTCTGTATTATAAGATTCATTTTGAAATAAATATAATGATCCAGGTTTGTAGCTAGGATTCCAGTAAATACAGGATTTAAGGAGTACTTCAGTACTCAAGACAAACTCATATGGAAAGTCCATAGAAGAAATTAATATCCAAAGGGTGAAATGTTTTGAAGTGGATCTGTAACCGGGCTGAGTCTAAAGTCTGGTAAAGGTGGTGCCCCCTGGAGGGGCTTTGCTGATGAGAATGAATAGCCCCAGGGAAAATGCTAAGTTTGCAGTTTGGGGGGTGGAGAGTCTGATGAGATATAAAAGGGACTGAAGGAGAAAGGGAAGTCAGTCACCATGATGTAGGAGAAGAAGTAGTAGTTGCCCTGCTAAAGGAATAGAGGAAGCAGTCACCATGATGTAGGAAAATAAGAAATGTTTTTGAATCTTCAGTGACTTTGGGACCAGCGACTTTGGAGGCTCTGCAAGTAGCTGAGCGACGGAAACAGCTCCCAGTTTTATCTTTACTGCAGACGAAGGAAGAAGACAGAGGCCTGAAGCGGGCGCCTTCCTAAAATGGGTGAGTGCAGTCTGTTGAGCCGTCTGGCCACTGTAGTTACTGTTCGCAGTGTTGTTGGCCTGGTGCTGTGCTGGGGCACCATGGCAGTTCCAGGAGCATCTCCAGTTGTGTCCTGTGTCATCCTTGTGAGTTGGAACCTGGCCTACACTCTGGCTGTTGCAGGTCTGCAGAAGCAGGAAGACGCCATTTTGGAAACGTGGCATAATGTTTGGAAGAGGATCTCCACATCAGCAGTGGCGGGAAGATGCCACCTTTGCTACTTTTCTGGGACTTAAAGAACTGGACATTGCTTTAAGTAAGGTAAACGGCCATATGTTGACTTCAGTAATTCTTTGCTTTTCCCTGTTTGTTAAATAAATCCCATTGTTATTGTTCCCTAAGCCTGAGTAGTCTTGCAATTGTGTGTGCGGGTGCAGACCCAAGATAGTGACCCGTAAGCAATTTGGGCACTGCCTTTGGCCAAACTTTAAAGCCCCATTTTGCCCGGTATCAGATCTGGGGTGACCTCTTGCACCCACATAGCTATTTTAAATTATTGCATAAAGAATCCTAACTCATGTATACTTTTGAAACTCAGTAAGTTTCAAAAGCTACTTAAAAACATATTTTTGTGTGTGTAAGTATTAGAGGACTGTAAGAAGAATCCAATGGAATTGAACAAGGGTCTCTGATCTCGCAGGGGAAGATATTTTTTCCAAGGCTCCAACATTAACCTGGATCTATCTAAATAAATATGGACTAGCTAAGAGAAGGGGCAGGTGGAAATGATAAGGAAAACAGTGATTCAGCCATAAAAAACATAGGGTGTGAAGGCATGAACAAATATAGAGTAGAAAGAGCTTGAGAAATGTAATAAGTTACTGTGTTTAAGATGGAGAAAGCAAGGGGGAAAAAAAGCATTGCATGAGGCTACTAGTGATTAAATGAAGCAAACATTACCAATAAATTAAGGATTTTGGATTGTACTCTCAGAGAGATGTGGCACTGTCGACAATCTTAAGGAAGAAAATATCACACAGTTTGCCTCTTCAAGAAAACTTCCCTCCATGTTTTATGGAGAATTGACTAGCTTGTAAGAATAGAAGCAGGGAGACTATAAAGAAGTAAACAGGAAAGACAAAGTTGATGACACTGTGAACATGATGTGAAACTTATTGAAAATGGAGGTAAAATGTTTTATTTATAGAGGAGAATACATAGAAATGAGAATAAGGGAAGAAGGAGATATCAAGGATGATTCCAGTATTTCTGGCTTCAGAAATAGCAAGATAGAGGAGGCTCCCTGGTGGCGCAGCGCTGCGCTGTGGAGCTGTCGGCAGCGGCGACACGAGTTTGATGCCCAGCGATATTCCCACATGCTGCAGCAGACCTCTCCTGCCTCGCCCGCTGCTCCCCTCAGCAGTGTATTTCCATTGATCTGCCTGTTCTGCTCCCCACTCTGTCTCTGGTGAACCCTCTCGCTGCCCCACGCCTCTGGCCTATACCCTAGCTTGTATGCATAAATAAATAAATCTTAAAAAAAAAAGAAATAGCAAGATAGAGAAATAATAACCTGGGCTACGAGTAAATTTTATGTATTTATTCCATAAGTATTTACTAAACACTTGCTATATCCCAAACATGTTATAGATGATTGAGACAATAGATCTCAAACACTGTCTCTGTGTATGTATAATCACATATATGTGATCATATATATTACATATATAATCATAAATGCCTTATTCAGTATTTTATAGTAGGAACTATTATCTCTATTTTGCAGGTGAGAAAAATGAGAGCTATAAAATTTAAAGACATTGTAAATAGCAATTCAGAACTGGAAACAAGGAAACTGGCTTCAGAACTCACAAAGAATATTAGGGACTATGGTGATGGACTTAGTGTTTTGTTGGTGAGAAACTATGGTGACCACACCTGAGGAGAGAAATCCTATATTGTCAAAAATTTAAAAGGATGACAGGAAAAGTTAAGTCATTAAAATTTTTTTAAAAAAGAGGGCCTCCCTGTTGGCGCAGCAGTTGAGCGCTGCGCTGTGGAGCTGTCCGCAGCACATGATGCGAGTTCAATGCCCTGCTGGGGAGAATCCCACATGGTGGGCAGACCTCTCCTGCCTCGCCCGCTGCTCCCCTCAGCAGTGTATTTCTGATCTGCCTGTTCTGCTCCCCACTCTGTCTCTGGTGAACCCTCTCGCCGCCCCACACCTCTGGCCTGTACCCCAGCTTGTATGTATAAATAAATCAATCTTTAAAAAAAAATTTTTTTTTTAAAGAATCTTAACAGGGTCTTACCCAAACCCACATTTAGACAAACAGTTCCAGTCACTTTTAATTCCTTCCCCCATCCTGGTTTTCTTCCTGTAGGTTTAACAGTTTTAGAAGTTTCACAATGAAAGTTTTTCTAAGATATATCAAAGAGCAGCAATGAAACACATACTCATACACACACGTACAATGCTTGTATTCCTCATGATCATATCTTGCATTTTTCCAAATATAATGTCTATGCTAATTAAACATATATACCTTAGCTCTTGATTTTTCTTCCACCCAAAGTCACATAAACTAAATCAAGTAAATTTATCCATAGACCCTACTAGTCACAATAATTTGAAATTAAACCACAGTCCTCAGGAAATAAGTCTAAATGAAATCATCATTTTGACTTGAACTCTGAAAAACAGATTTCTGTTCACTAGTTTTGTGGTCATTGAATAGAAATTAAATAACTCTTTCCCTTAGCATTCTTTTCAGTCTTTACATGCCAATCTTGCTGACAAGCTGTGTTTTTCCTTAAAATTTAAATACCCTTTCCTCCCACCCATAGGATAGAATGCCAAGTGTTATTCTCTGATCAGCTATTGATTTTGTGCCATCTGTTACCTATGAAGCAAGATTTCAAGGAAAGCAATGACATGGCGTGTCTTAACTTAAATTGTTCTAGGCAACTGCTTCTTCCAAAGTGCTAGACATAAACCTGTTTATTTCTTGTCTGCCACCATGATTTGTTTATGATTTTTTTATTATTTATAATTTACATCTAAATGAATTCACAAATGGAGATTTACATTTGAGTTGATAAGTTGAACAGAAGGTTTTTAAGCGATTATTTTCCTCAATCAGGACATTCTCATGGACATGTCAAAAAACCCAAATAAGCTGCTTTTCTTTTCTTTTTTTTTTTTTATTTTAGTCCCCCTATATGAGTACATAGGAATAGTAATATCTAGGGAATGCTATTTCAAGGGGAAATCGCATTCAAGAGGAAAAATATATACTATGATAAAATAAGTTTGGGAGAAGTCAAATACTACATTACAAGCTTTTAATATTAATAAAAAAAATACTGACAGTTTGATCAATTCGGCAGTGAGGAGACCTATTTAACCTATTTAATCCAGCCTTTGTTAAACTTAATCACTAAACATTTCTGATTTCCCACAGAACATGTAGTAAACTCCTCACAGTTGACCTCTGCTAATACTTAATAAGGGAGTAGCCCTGGGTATGCCTAGGGGTTATCATCACTTCCTCAGAAAAATATTTATTCATCAAGGTATGTTTGTAGAACTTCAAAAGGGCCCCCCCTGGTGGTGCAACAGGTTAAGTGCATGCTGTGGAGCTTTTGGCAGCTGAGGCATGGGTTTGATGCCCTGCCAGGGAGATTCCCACACAGTGCAGCAGACCTCTCCTGCCTTGCCCACTGCTCCCCTCAGCAGTGTACTTCAGTCGATCTGCCTGTTCTGCTCCCCACTCTGTCACTGGTGAACCCTCTCGCTGCCCCACACCTCTGGCCTGTACCCCAGCTTATATGCATAAAAAATAAATCTTTAAAAATAAAAAGAATTTCAAAAATTAAAATTCCTCGATTTATGTTAGTAAGGATCACCTTTAAAATTTCTCTCAAATGTTTTCAGTTTTATTTTTGTTGACTTTAAGGCAGTTATTTCTCAATATGGTTTTACATAATTATATATCAACTTCAAAATGTCAACCGATAATTTTCCAGAATTACCCCCTTTGGGTTTATTTCTTTGGCTTTTCTCTTTTCTTTATGTAATAGTTTTTCCACCCATCACCATCCATTAGACATCTTTTAGCTTTACTCTCATTCTCCTACCCTTTTCCCCTCTGGTAATCTTAGATCTGATGTCAGTGCTCATTAATCTTTGTTTTGTTTTGCCCATTCATCTGCTTTGTTTCCTTATATTCACATATAGGTGAAATCATCCAATATTTATTTTTCTCCTACTGACTTATTTTGCTTTGCATAATCCTCTCACATTCCTTCCATTTTGCTGCACATGGCAAAATTTCAACAATAGTTGGTTAGTATTTCATTGTGTACGTATAACATACCATCTTCATCTAGTAATATACTAGGTTGTTTCTATATCTTAGCTACTATAAAAAATGCTACAATAAACATAATGGGTCGAGTTGCTGATTTCATATTTTTCAAATAGATATCCCAAAGTGGGAATGCTTGATCACAGGGCAATTTTACTTTGGTTTTCTAAAGTAGGCACACATGGTTTTCCAAGATGGTTGCACCAATTTATATTCCCACAAACAATATATGAGGGTTCCTTTTTCTTTTTTTTTAAAGATTTATTTATTTATGCATACTAGCTGGGGTACAGGCCAGAGGTGTGGGGTGGCGAGAGGGTTCACCAGAGACAGAGTGGGGAGCAGAACAGGCAGATCGACAGAAATGCACTACTGAGGGGAGCAGTGGGCAAGGCAGGAGAGGTCTGCCACGCCATGTGGGAATCTCCCCAGCCAGGCGTCCAACTTGCGTCACTCACAGCTCCACAGCTCCACAGTGCGGCGCTTAACCGCTGTGCCACCAGGGAGGCCTGAGGACTCCTTTTTCTTATTACTAGTCTTACTATGTTACCATTTTGATATAAGTCAGTACAGGTATGAGATGCCATCTCATCCTGATTTCAACTTTTCATATGCCTAATGTCATATGTGTGTGCTCTTTGGAGTTTCAGTTGGGTTCATTGGTTTTTTGTTTGTTAGATTTTGTTGTTGTTCTGAGTTGCATTAGTTCTTTATATAACTTGGATATTAACCCCTCAGATATATGATATACACATATCTTCAACTATTCAACAAGCTTTCTTTTTATTTTGCTAGTATTTTCTTTCACTATGCAAATTTTTTTTTTTTTTATGCAGTTCCAATTATTGATGGGTGCTTTCATCCCCTTTGTAGCTGGGGGCAAGTCTCCAAAGGCATCTCTTATGCTAGTATCATGGGATGTACATGTATTTTCTTTGATGTGTTTTATGACTTCAGGTCTCACATCCAGATTTATTCCATTTGTTGAAAAGAATTTCCTTTCTCATACAATGGCTCCTTTGTCATAAATTAAGTGTCAATATATCTATGGGCTTATTTTTGGGCTCTTGATTCTATCCTATTGATGGACAGGTCTATTTTTATCCCAACACCATACTGCTTTAGTTACTGTCACTTTGTAACATAATTTGAAGACAGGTAACCTGATGTCTCCATCTTTCCTTTTTCTCAAGATTGGTTTACCTATTCGGGGTCATTTGTGATTCCATATAAATTTTAGTACCTTTGGTTCTATTTCCTTAAAAAGTATCATTGGGATTTTTATATGGATTTCGTTGAATCTGTATATGCTTTTGGTAAGATGGTCATTTAGACTATATTATTCCTTCCCTTTCATGAACATGGATTATTTTCCCATCTGTTTCTGTCTTGTTCAATATATATTATAACAATGTCTTATTTTCCTTGTATATATTTTCACCTCTGTTTAAATTATACCTATTTAGTTATTCTTGATATAATTGTAAATGTGATTGTTTTCTTAACATCTTTTTCATCTCAATCACTGTGTGCATATAGGTATGCAACAAATTTTTATTTACTTGATATGATTTCAGTCTTTATATTCACTGATAACCGCTTTGTTTCACAACACATGATCTATCCTTAAGAATGTTCCATGTACCCTTGAGAAAAAAGTAAATTCTGCTTGTATTTGGTTGGAATGTTCTGTAAATATCTGTAAAGCCTGTTTGGTCTAGTTTGTCATCTAAGGCTGTTGCTTGCTCATTTATTCTGTCTGATTGATGTGACCATGGTCATAAGTGCATTTTTAAAATCCTCTTCTATTATTAAGTTGCTGTCAAATTCACTCTTTAGTTCTATTAATATATGATTTATGTTTTGAGGCTTGCTCATTTGGTGTGTATATATCAACATGTTATATCTGACTGTCATATACAGTCCTTAGTCATTATATATGTCCATTTATGTTTGTCATCAACTTTTTACCTGGAAGTTTGTTTTCTCTGCTATGTACTTACCTTTTTTAATGTGCTTTCCATTTGCTTGTAGATTGTTTTCAACCATTTACTCTGAGCCTATGTTTTTAGAGCAAAGATATTGCTATAAAACAAATGTTGGATTTGGGGGTTGGTTTTTTGTTTGTTTGTTTGTTTTGCTTTGTTTTGTTTTGACCAATTCAGCCACTCTATACCTTTTAAATGGTGAATTCAGACCATGAACATTTAGGGTACTTATTACAATATTAGTAATCATTGTCATTTTATTTGGGGTGGGTATTTTTATAGTTTGTCTTTAATCTTATTTTCCTCTCTTTTTTCTCTTGTGCTTTGACATCTTTGTTGTTAAAACAGAATACCCTAACTTCTTATATGTTTCTTCTATAGGTTTTGTTTCCAGGTTATCATGAGGTTTTATGTGTGAGATTCTACACTAAGTAAATCTATTGATCAGACTGATTTCAAGCTTGGGCTAATAGTCTACATTTTTAATCTCCTCCTCCCCCTCCCCAAATATTGTATGTCTTGGTTGTCTTCTTTAATCCATGTAAGATTTGTTTTTATTTTTTAGGAGTCCCGTTAGTATTTCCTACAAGGTTGGTTTAGTGGTGATGAATCTTTTAATTTTTGTTTGTGTGCAAAACTCTTTATCCCTGTCTATTCAGAGTGATAAACCAGCAGGCTGAATTATTCTCCATTGAAAATCCTTTTCTTTTCAGTGCTTTAAATATTTCTTGCCATTTCCTTCTGACCTTCAAGGATTCCACCAAGAAATCTCCAGACTTTATAATGATTCTCTTATATATGATTCATATATATGATTCCAGATTCTTTTAGTACTTCTTTCCTTATCTTCAGTTTTTGCCACTTTAATCATAATATATCTTGGTTTGTGCCTGGATTTATTTTGTTTGGAACTCTTTAAGCCTGTTGGATCTGGATGTCTGTTTCTTTCCCTAATATAGGGACATTTTTAGCTAACTTTTTTTCAAGTAAGGTTTCTATCCTTTTCTCTCTCTTCCCCGCCCCTAGCCCCTGCAGCTATTGTTTTTAGTGATGTTATCCCACAGGGTTATTATGCTATTTTGCTCCTTTAGCTCTTTTTATTTTTTTATTTTTGTTGGTCTGTACATGTGTTTCCCACTGTTCTGTGTTCAAGTTCACTGATTCTGTCAGCTGTTCTTCTTGTTCACTGTTGAGTCCCCCAATGTAATTTTTTAATTTAAGATTTATTTTTATTTATTTATTTATGCATACAAGAACTTGGGTGTAGGTCAGAGGTGCTGGTGGGGGGTGAGAAGATTCACTAGAGACAGAGTGGAGAGTGGAACAGGCAGATCCACCAAAATACACTGCTGAGGGGAGCAGTGGGTGAGACAGCAGAGGTCTGCTGTGCCATGTGGGTCAGCTGCGTGGCTGGGGATCCAACTCAGGCAGCAGTGGCTGCCAATAGCCTCACAGTGCTGAGACTTCAACCCCTGCACCACCAAGGACTCCTCCTCCCCCACTAATGAATATTTTAGTTCATCTAGTGCTTTCGTTCTATTATTTCTATTTGAAGCTTTCTCATATTTTCTCTATTTTTACTGCAGTTGTCATTTTGTTCATTGATTATTCTCCTTATTTCACTTAGCATAGATTAGACTGCTACTTTGACTCTTTTTCAGATAATATCCCTAGTTCTGTTACATTTAAATCGCACCCCTTCTATTGTTTTTTCCATCATTTGCAGCATATTCCTTTATCCATTTTGTTTGACGTAATTTCTGTGAGTTGAGCTATACAGCTTTCTTTCCTTAACTTGATGTGTTGACTTTATATTAAGATTAAGGTTTTAGGATACGATTCTAGGCACTTCCCCAGGACAGAGGATATCTGTTGCTTTGTAGACTGACACCTTTGTACCTGCTTGGATGAATGGAGTTCTACTGCCAGTAAAGGGTAGGAACCATGGCAGTGGGAAGTAAAGAGGTTATTTTCTCTATGAACCACAGAATTTAATATACCACTTCAGACAAATGAGATTTCTAATAAAACATAATTTTCCGTAAGTTTTCTTTATTTCTGGCAATTTGAACTCCCTCTCTGGGTTAAAAAGAGGTCAGTGAATAAAATCTATCTCTCTCTACTTCAACTTGCCCATTTATTAAAAAATTGTATGGTGTCAAAGGGTAGTCTTATAATTGCTGATCAAAATAAAAGCTTGATATAATATCATCATAAGGATTACAATTATAGTCATTTTAAAGACATGTTGCAATGACTGAATTGAATATTCCATTATTTTACCTGAAGCAATTTCTTCTCTCCTAAATCTTTGATCTTTCCTTCTCTGGTCACCTATCTACTTTATATACATTCTTTCTAATTGTTTCCTTTGTTTTCAAGGAACAGAAATATGTTCACACCAAATCAAGAAAGAAAAGGTGAGGATATTATTATAATCAGAAACATGGTAATTCATTGGACCCAAAAAAACAGAAACCAAAGTAACACTGTATCGAAATGAGACCCTGCCCTGACAAAAAGATCAAGAATTAAAATGACTGTCTCTTTCTCTCAGGTCATTAGTGTTAACACACATATGTACCGAATAACCTCATGTGCCAGGCACTGTCTAAGCAGCAGAAATGAGAAATTGTTTCTGTAGACATTAAACCAATTATTTGAAATATTAAAAAAATAGTAAAATTGTACAAAGTAAAAATATTCTATTTAGAGTCTAACTAATTTTAAAAGGATAGTAAAGCCTTTCCCAGAAGTGAAGTCAAGTTTGAAATCTTAATAACCAGAAGATAACCAGTCAAGTGATGTTACAAACTTTCAGTTAACACAACTGTGTATTGTCTAAACCCTTCTTTTGATGTATCAGCTTCATTCTTCTGCCTATGCAGTTTGTCTATTTCTAAGTTTTGCACAGAACCAAAATACAGATGACTTCAAATATCCAAATTAACAGCCTTTATACATGTATAAGAAAACTATAGTCTCTGTAGTTAGTGTGGACATTCTGATTGACTCAAACTAGTTTATGAAAGTTTCACTAATATTAGATGTTGCCATTGGTCCATTCAGCCCAAGGAAGGGGAGTAGAATCAGGAGGGTCTTGAAGTAAATGGCTGTGATTGTGGTCAGGAAAGCCTGAAAGTCAGACATCTCCAATTTGAATCCTCATTCAGTTAATTACTATGTGACGTACTGTACAGAGGTTCACTGAATTGGTTAAGTTGCAAGAGTCTTCATCCATCAAATACAGAAAAGAATAATGCCTGGGCCTCCCTGGTGGCGCAGCGGTTGAGCGCTGCGCTGTGGAGCTGTCGGCAGCTCGCGATGTGAGTTCGATGCCCGGCCGGGGAGAATCCCGCATGGTGCGGCAGACCTCTCCTGCCTCGCCCGCTGCTCCCCTCAGCAGTGTATTTCTGATCTGCCTGTTCTGCTCCCCACTCTGTCTCTGGTGAGCCCTCTCGCCGCCCCACGCCTCTGGCCTGTACCCCAGCTTGTATAAATAAATAAATCTTTAAAAAAAAAAAAAAGAATAATGCCTATATACCATTTAGGAAATCTGAGTGATAGCTTATAATATAACCTATCCAAAATAGCAATGGCCTGAACAAATGACTTAATCTCTCTCAAAAAAGGAGTACAGATATGACCAGTTCAAAACTGGCAGGGTGATTCCAAGAAGTTACCCAGGACACAGGATCCTTCTTTGTCTTTGTTCCCTCATACATATTCCTGGCTTCCTTCCTCAAGCCATCATGTTCTATGCTGGCTCCTGAATCACTAGGCATCAGATCTGTATGCCAGAGAGTAAAAGCGGGAAAATAGGGTTAGAGGGTGGTTTTAAAGGAAGAATCATCCAACAGCCTAAGAGCCACAGTTTGTGCACATCTCATTGGTCAGTAATCAATGAAGTGGCTGCGTGAACCACAAGGTAGGTTTGGAAATGGATTCTTCTAGTTAGCACTTTATTGCTTTACATAAAACTGGGGACTAAGACAGGAAAATCAGACTGCTAACCAGCAGTCTCTGCCCCAATGTTTCACACAGCATTATTGTGCAGATTAAATGATTTAATACATGTTAAATTCTTAGCAGCATGAATATGCTTTTTTAGCACTGAGAAACTACCATTACTGTTAGTCAAGGGCCAAAGGCTTAAAATTCCATTATTTAGAACTCTTCAAAAGCAAATAATCTTTAATACTGGAATGAAAGAAAAACTCCCTTTAGTCTTTTGGGAACTGATTAAACTATAAAGTAATAATTCAAAGGGTCATAGATAAAAACATGCAGGGAAAACAGTTTAAACCCATATTTAAAAATTATACCTGGTAGAGTTTATAAATAAAAAACATGCATTAAATATAAACTCCAAAGCTAGGAAACTTCAAAAAAGAAAATGGCTTCTGTGAAATGTAGAATTGTCAATAAATAACTTAGATCATAACAGAATGTGGATTCTTCCTCAATATATCACAGATTTTCACAGAGATCAGTCCAAGTACTTATGTGGGTGGAAAATGAAGGGGAAGCAGCAGTGTTCCTGTTCTTCCTTGGATGTCTTTAGTCTCTGTTCTCTGAGTTTCCTTTTTCTATTTTAGTTTAGCCTTGTTTTTTCTCTAAGTCTCCATTTCCTTTCTCTTTCCCCTTGCATTTTACTCTTAGATTGTTCTGCAGTGCTATTTTGCAATGTTTTTGAGGTTTTATGTAAATAGTAATCAATGTTTTTTATCACTTTTTAGAGTGTACATCATCCTGAATCACTGTTTCCATGCTAGAGATGGTGCCAGATTCCCTTAATGTTAATTCTCTAGTTTAATACTCTCTCCAAACTAAGTAGAAATATACTGCTAAAATCATCTTAGGAGAATGGGTTTCAGCATCACACAGACCTGTGCTACTGAAAGGGAATTGAATTAATTGTTCTTTGTCTCAATTGTCCTTTCTCTAGAACCGGTATAATAACAACATATGTTACATAAGTATTTTTGTTAACAACTAAATATGGAAATGAATGTGACTTCATAGCACAGTAAGAAACATGGAACAAATAAATGCTAGCTCTGATAAAAATGAAACTAGATACAGAAAATTCAGTCAAGCTTCTAGTAGCTACAAAATACTGTTGCTAATAATGGTTTTACTATGTTATTAGATTAATGAGAGTTTTCCACAGGGAACAAAACAAATACACAAGAATTCAAAACTAAACACGCTATGCTTTATTCATGCTGTTGGGTAAATCCCACCCCCAATTTGCATAGGATACGGCAAATTGTCCAAAGTCTGTGCTGTGGCTATAGTCCAATAGTCAATACTGTCAGCATCTGGAATGATGAAATACAATGACTTACTCTCAGCTGTCCATCATTTATTCTAAATCAGAAATATATCACTTCACTATTTTTCTTCTAGCCTGAAATTATTTCCTTATTATTCATCATTTCCAGGCAGAACAAGTCAGTGTCAGTCTTTATCAGATAATCCATACAATATTAACCTTCACTGATACACCTTTATTTGCCTGACCATTTGAAATAATTAGTCCTTTCACTGCCTTCCAAAGCACATATGGTGTTTTTCTATCTAAGAGTCCTTTTCCCAAGGCACTGACATATCTTGACAGACTTTCCCTACCTTTACCAAAAGTAAAGTCTCTTAAAACTATTTTGGCTGAAAGGTATTTTTAAAAATCTGATGAAATGGATATTTTCTTTGAAAAAAATAGCATGACATGTCACTATGAGTTGAATGTCAGTGTCTCTTTTCCAAAATGCAGCTGCTAAAATTCTAACCTCCCCAGTGATGGTATTAAGAGGTGAGGCCTTTAGGAGATGGTCAGGTCATAATCTCATGAATGAGATTAGTAACTATATAAAGGAAATCTCAGAGAGTTCTCTAGCCCCTTCCATCCCAGTGAGGGTAAAATAAGAAATGTGTAACATAGAAGAGGGTCCTTACTGCACTCTGTTTGCACCCTGACCTCAGAATCCCAGCCTCCGGAATTGTGAGAAACATTTATTATCAGACACACGGTTTATCATTTTTTCATCACATCCCAAGCGAGGATATCATTCAATTGCCTAGTGGCACTTTCCTTTCTCACCTTAAACTATGGGGCTTTTGAAGACTGATGACTTAAGAGAATAGTCCATTTTTCTAAAAGATTTTTTACTTATTTATGCATATAAGTTGGGGTGTAGGCCAGAGGTGCAGGGTAGTAAGAGGATTCACCAGAGACAGAGTGGGGAGCAGAACAGGCAAATCGACTGAAATACACTGCTGGGGGGAGCCTCGGGTGAGGCAGGAGAGGTCTGCTGCGCCGTGTGGGAATCTCCCTGGCAGGGTATTGAACTCGTGCTGCAGTGGCTCTGGATAGCTTCATGGTGCTGTGCTTAACCCTCTGCACCACCAGGGAGGTCCCTTAGAGAATATTCTAGCAATGAGTTCACCAATGTTGTTTGCAAAGAACATTTTGTACAGGATAGTGGGGGGACTATCTGATCACAATGGGTTGAGTACTGCCTAAAAGGCAAAGAATTGAAATCAGGAAGTATAGACCTCTTACCTATTGCAGTCCTTGAAGAACCAAATAAGGACAGTAGTTAAAGTAATAGACCTAATATTATTCTCATAACATTAAACACTTCTGACCGGTGGCACTTTTCCTATATCTGTGCATACTTTCTCTCCCATTTTAAATTGAAAGTTCCCGTATGTAAGGATATATATCTATAATAAATCTTCTCTTCGAGCATGCAGTTTCATGAGCCTATAATGAAGTCAGGAAGATTCTGATGACCAAGTAGATGAACCAGTGAAAGACCCAAAAGCCAAAATCCAACTCTGTTCCAAATACCAGGCACATTATTTGGTCTCTGCTTCCAAGTGCCACTGCCTGTAAGAGAATTTAATCTCCTATTTCAAACAAAGAGATGCTGACTCTTAGCTTATTTTATGAAATGTGAATCACAGTCCTGGCAACCAGGGGAGAGGAGCTACTAGGATGCACAGAAAACCGTGACAACCAGCTGAGGTCTGTAAATGGCCACTCTGACAACACACCTCCAAAAGGGCTTTCACCACTTATCTGTCATTGACAAGACACACACACACACACACACACACACACACACACACACATACACACACACACACACACTCTGCAACTATCCACAGGCACTTACTTAATTTTATGACTTCTCCCTGCAGTGCTGCCAGACAAATATCCTTTGAGCCTATTTTGATTAACAATACAGTTTGCATTTATTGTTTGATATCCAAGCCCATCTCAGAGTGATACTCCAACATGGACCTCCAGATCTTCTCCACATTCTGTTTTGAAAGGAAGGCTCTGATTGATATAGGTTTCAGAGAATACACCACTGAGCATGAATATAAAAGCAACAGCATGTACACAGAGTCACAGAAAGGAAGAGAAAACAACCCAGACCAAATGTGCCAGAGTTTAGTTTTTAAGAGGAGCAAACCAAAGGACAAATGCAGACCAAAATATCCACTGCAAAGATTTCATAATCTCTTTGATTTTCACTCCAGGTGTGCCTTCCTATATAGGTCAAATGAACAATAGTGATGTTTCTTATTTTACTTGCAATCCAATAACTGTGCATGCTTAATTTCTTCAGCTCGTTGGGCTGTTCCGATCAACCTATTGGCTTGAGTTCCTCAAGTCCTCTGTGATTATTTGGGTAGAGATGTGATGAACAAACTAATTTTTCTCCCTGTCATTTCAACTTAATTTTAAATCTCCATTCTAACTTACATCTCTTATGAGTGTTATGCTTTATTCTAAACACCACTTTCCCACTGAGTCACTTGCAGGTAACTTTAACTTCTTCAATTCCTCCAACCAAAGGTAACACGTATTTCAGATTTTACTTATGAATTTTGAGACGACAGGGAAAAATGTAGGCTTGCTTAGCGACACAGCAGGGCAGACATCATTGACTATCAGTCTTCCAGTTTTCAAAGTTCTTAAACTTCCTTAGGAAAGTTGTGGTAGCCATTTTTTCTACAAGGATTTTAGCCATGTACAATGTTGCTGCCCCCACCCCTTTCTCCTCAGACCAAGCTCACTCACTAATATTTTTCATCTGAGGTTTCATATCATTTCTGCTGCAGAACAGCTTAGCTAGCCCTATTTTATTGCAAACCATCTGCTCATGCCCAAAGGGCCTCATTCTCATATTCATGACTGAACATGGCTCTTTTCTCCCTAAGAGGAGTTCTGTGCCAAACTTTAAAGTACTACAATTTTTCTTCCCTCTGTTACTTCAAAATAAAGCTTGCACGCTTGGGTCCTCTGTTATAGAAATGATGTATTTATGTCATCATATTGTCATAAAAAAAATGAGAAAGTGGGGCCTCCCTGGTGGCGCAGCGTTTAAGGGCTGCCCTGTGGAGCTGTCAGCATCAGCAACTTGAGTTTGGCGCCCAGCCAGGGAGAATCCCACATGGCACAGCAGACCTCTCCTGCCTCGCCCGCTGCTCCCCTCAGCAGTGTATTTCCGTCCATCTGCCTGTTCTGCTTCCCATTCTGTCTCTGGTGAACCCTCTCATCGCCCCAAGCCTCTGACCTATAACCCAGTTTGTATGCATAAGTAAAAAAATCTTTAAAAAAATGAGAAAGTGAAGATTTCAGGATTTAGTTTACTTTTTTTGCCCCTTCCAGATTTGTCCAAATTCTCCTCATCTGAGCTATTCTGTTAATTAGAAATCCCCAAATATGGCTAAAAGAAAAGTTCAACCTTTAATTTGTGTTTCTACCCCATGCTCCTAACCCCCACCTTAGTTCACTATATCTTGAGCGTTCATTATATCCCTGTGATGGTTAATTTTATGTGTCAATGTCAAAGCTCTGGGGATCGAACATGTAATAGAACATAATTCTGGTTTGTCTCTGAGGGTATTTTTGCGTAAGAATAACATTTGAATCTGTGGAGTGAATAAAGCAGACGGCTGTATATAGGATAGATGTGTCATCTTAGTCAGATCTATGACCTTGCCTTTATTTGGAGATTGAGAATGGTTTAAGAAGTGCATGAAGTAAGAAGTATCTTCACAAATATTTAAATTCATTCATTTAAATGAAAGCACATATTTATCAGACTAAACAAGAATATTCAGTAAACTTTGCATCTGATTTAAAAAATATATATTTGTATTAAGTAATTTTTTTTCTGAAACACACCTTTTAAATCTACTGAACTTTATATTCCAATTAAAACTGGATTAAGGTATCTAAGATTTCTTAATACAGAGAGATTAATCTCTCCTCTTCATCTCCATAATATTCAACACTATATAAAATGCATAATTTTAAATTTGAAACAACATGGGTGTCCATACATTTGGCCAAACATCATTCTGGGTGTGTCTGTGAGTGTGCCTAAATGAGATTTACATTTGAATCAGTAGCTCACCCTCCCTAATGTGGGCTATCCTTAGCCAATCAATTGAAGATCTGAAAAGAACAAAAGGCTGAAAATGGAACTGACTCCTTGAGAAGGGACTTTGGCTCTTTAGGTTCTCTGACCTTTGGACACAAATTGGAACTTATACCATCAGCTCTCCTGGGTCTATCATTTATTGACTACAGATGTTAAGAGCTTTCAACCTCCTTAGTTATAATTCCTTATCATAAATCTTGATGTAGGTAAGTAGGTATTGGTTCTGTTTCTCTGGAAATCCCCAACTTATACAATCCACCTCTAGGAAATCTACTCTCTTATTTTAGCCAATTCAGACATACACACCTTCAAGTTTAGGCCCCATTATATCTTTCACAGCTTCCTAATTTGTCTCTTTTCCTTTTGGACATGCCAGTGCTAAAAGATATCCATTCATTCAACTTAATACATTCAATGATAAACTGTATTTCCAAGGCAAAGTGGGTGCCAAATATAATGCTTTTCAAACAGACTAAAGAAAAAGTCTACCCGCATAGAAGGTATACTTGCTGGGGAAAGAAAGAAACAAATAAAACAGCTGGTTATTTAATGTGATGATAAAAATTAGGGAGAAAATTTAAAATAGTGAAAAGAAATAGAGAATGGAGGAGAGGATCCCAGTTTTAAATAAAGTTGCCAGAGAAGGGCTGTCAAATATTGCTACTATAACATATGATTGAAAACTTAGAGGTTTAAAACATCATGCATGTATTTCTGGAGGTCAGAAGTCCAAAATCAATTTCACTGGGAGGAATCAAGGTGACTATTGCTACAGGGCAGGGAGAGGGGCACCCCAGAACCCCTCAACCTGCCTGCTCTAAATAGGTTCTGCCACCTACCACATTAAGATAAAATATATAAGACCTTGGAAAGGAGCTTTAATATAATTAGTGTGCAATATAGAAAAGACACTTATCTTAGCCAAAAGGCCGAGAAGTGATGCAATATAGAAAAGACAAAGACTAGAGTTTCCAAATCAAGCACCTGAAGTTACCCATCCCCTAGTGGGTAAAGGGGTTGCCCTAAAGTTAGACCTAAAAGCCAGACACAAGTCTAAAGCACCTTCCAGCACGGACCCATAGCAAAGGGTCAGAAACAGCCAGACAAGTCTGGGAGGAAAAGAGCAAAATCAAAACCAAGATAAAAGCTGCCACTGTTACCACAGGCCTCTCACCCACATTTCTTTCAACCAGTCCAGGACCAAGAAGTGCAGCTTCTTCACAGGTCTCTACTCCATGTGCCTTCTCCAGGTCTCCTTCTTGCTCTCCATCCTGCTTCCTTCCCTCTCCAGTCTCCTCTCCAGCTGCTTTTCCTCCCTGCTCAGCAACACCCTCCCTCGGGTGGGGCAGGGAACCTAGAACTCCCTTTTTTCTGGGGACCACCATGTTAAAATATGGCCAGGTGCACTGTAGAGCCCCTAAGGGGAAAACTTTTTTTTTTAATATTTATTTTTATGTATGTATGCATATGCGAACTGGGCTGTAGGCCAGAAGTGCAAGGGGTGAGAAGATTCACCAGAGACAGAATGGGGAGCAGAACAGGTGCATCTACTGAAGTACACTGCTGAGGGGAGCAGCAGGCGAGATAGGTCTGCTGCGCCATGTGGGTCACTCCCTGGCCGGGGATTGAACTCATGCTTCAGTGGCCAGCAACAGCTTCATAGCACTGAGCCTTTAACCCCTGGGCCAAGAGGCCCCCAAGAAACTGTTTCTTTACCTTTTCCAGCAGCTAGAAATGTTACAGTTTAATTTCCACAATTAGTGGAGGTTCCATGTTCCCTGCCTCACATAATGAAGAGTGGAGCTGAGTGGCCAATAGGAAGTCTTGGAGAAGACTTAGAGAAGGAAACACAGAAAGCAGACATGTGAGGAGGGTGCACTTGATCCTTGGCTTTGGACTTGCACTGAGGACTTGAGGGATATGGAAAGAGACGTGGGGTTGAGACACATAAAGACACTTGGAGGAGACATGGGTTAGAGACCAGTGGAAAGGCTGACAATGGCAGCCACTATCTCAATTTGTACTTTAATCTTTCTCCTTTCATCCCAAAATTGCCTGACTCCTTCTGCCCTTTCCAATGGCTCCCTGTGAGAAGGTGCCTTAGACTTGTGTGTCTGGGCCTTACTGGCCCTGCTTTTGGCCATGCTGTTTTGCTAGGCATTTACCCATGAGAGGGTGGGTAGCTGGGTGTTATTATCCTTCCTTCTCTTCTCTCTCTATGCACACCATCCTATTTCACACCAAGAGTGTACTTTGTCTTTATGCAGCAGATGACAGAATCCATTTAGAGTATGCAAGCTTTAAGGTCCAGAGGTGCCCATCAGTCTGCACCCTAACAGAGACACATTCTTTGATTAATGGTTCCTTTCTAGATCTTCAAAGTCAGAATTGGGATAACTTGTTCCATTGGTCACATTGCTTTTTCTGCATGAAATGTCACTTTGCATCTTCTTTTATGTACACCTATGATTATAGTTAGGGTTTATATGGATAGACTAGATTAACCCCCATCACAAGATCCTTAATTTAATCACACCTGGAATCTCTTGTGCCTATATGGTAAAATTGCAAGTTCTAGAGATTAGACACTAAATATATTTGGGGGGTCATTACTGGTCCCAGTCATGATTTTTCCATACACAGAAAATAACTATACCAATCTCGAGATACACATGTCCCCATATATTCACCAAACAGTGAGGCAGTCAGTGTGGCTACAGTGAAGTGAGTAGAGAGAGAGCAGCAGATGAAGTCAGAGAGACAAGGAAGAAGGTCCAGTGACAAAGAGGACAGGTCAACTGATTACAGAATCAACTGGACACACTCTTGCTTTTATTCTATGTGAGAGAAGGCAACTGGAAAGACTCATCCTGAATCACTGTAGGAAAAATGCTGAATGTTTTACTCCTTTTCCAATCATTAGAACAACCTCAAGACCATGTTATAGTTCTTTTGCAACTTTTCACTTTATTCCTACCCATGTCATATAAAAATACTCCAAAATATCTCCATTTTTCAGATTTTTTTAAGTTGAAAAATCAACCGGCCCAGATTGTCTGTTTTTCCCTTCAAGTATCCAAAAACCTCCATTATAACAGTTAAGTTTTTACCACTGCTCTATCCCCAAATATGGGGATACTGCTCCCCCAAGTATTACCCCAGGTATTTTCTCTTTACAACATTATTAACTTTGGATTCCACTGCTCCCTGTATTCTGTTTTTGATCATTTGACTTCCAAGGATCCTAGGTGACTGAAAAAAGGAGTAAAAGAGGGAGGAAAGGGGGAAGAGACAGTCTGCATGAAGCCATTCAGATAGGTGCCAGCAATAATCTCTGAGTACAGCTGGGCATCCACTGGACAAGTTTGAGGAGTTTTCATGGAAAATTCACTCAGCATTGACAAGAAGGGCTAATGAGGTCCCCAGCACCAAGAGCACAATGAGCTTGCTCAAGTGGCACCAGTGGCTTGCAAGCCTTGGCTCATCTCGCGCACTGCTCCTTGACAGGAGACAGTGTTTAGCAGTTTCCAGGTACTCACTATTACTGCTGATGTGAACTGCCAATTTGGAAGTCAAACACTGAAACTTGACCCGCTCTCTTTGCATTCCTGCCACAACAGTTTTATTCTTCCATGCTGTGTGCATGTTTGGGACTGATTAGAGAAGGGTCATGTGCAAGAAAATTCATATTCAATAAAGTAAGATTAAGGTGTACAGAGAATCTACATATCCCACTTCATACATCCTCCAGTAAGAGGGAATAAATAGTGAACACACAAGAAGAAGCAAATTTAAAGACTAGAGAGTTGCCAGATCAATCTGTATACTAAGGAACTTTTTAAAAAATCTGAGAAAAACAGAAAAGCTATAAAATTTACTTCTCTCAGTTATCTGGTTATTGCTGTCCAGATTTCCTTACTTTTACATTTTGCATGTTCTAGGCACAGTCTACTCTTAGTCTTTGACTTTGAAATTCTTTCTACCTGGAAGGATTTTTCCATGAGCCACATGACTGACTAAATCTCTTCCTTCTGAGCTTACCTGAAATGTCATCATCCCAGGTAAATTTTCTCTGACTCCTTCTCACAACAAATACCTCATTTTCCCAGTCCCTCTTTTCTTTTCTAACACTATTTAGCTCACCTGTTGGGTTGACAACACCACACAAACATGAGTCGTGGAGCAAGCTGTACAACTGCGGGATGCAGCTGATAAAGCAAGATCCTGGCCTTTTTATTCTTAAAATAATCATATAGCAGCATCAGTTGTGTGGAGAAGAACAAAGAGCAAAAGGAGGGGTGAAACTAGAAAATGTGCTGTGGCATCTATAGTCTCAGGGGCCCTGGGTCTGCCCCCAGGCGCTTCTTCTCTGCTTGATGACTAATACTGAGATTGAAATTAAGCCCTAGTTCCCCAGCCATGGTTTCAAGTTTATCAAGGTGTTCCACTGATCAGTTTCTGGGGTCCCTTGCAATATATCAGTCAATGGCCCCCCAGGTGTTCCTGGTCACACCTAGTGATGCATAGCCTCCCCAGGCTGATCCAGCTTTCTGCTCTTGATTGACTTGAAAAAAAAAAAAACCTTGCAGGATTGGGCTCCTATAAGTGATTGACTGGGCAGTTCTGACCTTGTATGGGAATGCATGTGAGGATTAGCAGACTCACATGCCCCCTTTTTTATTTTATTTAAAGAGAGGAAAGATGGGAGGAGGGGGAATATCATTAATATACCACTGAGAAGTAATGGTAGTACTATATGCAGATGGATACATAGCATGGTCTGCACTAGACATAAAACAAAGTGGAAAATTTGGTGAGTGAATAGTCTAAGGATCAGGTAGGCTATGAATGGAGAATGTAGTCACATCACCAAGTATATCTGGTCCACCTATAGTGGAGGAAACATTAGTACCCATGGGTGGTTCTGGGTCATTCCAACCTATGACTTGAGAAACTGGGGGATTCATTACACTCACATATGTACTTACTTAATTAATGTCCTTCCCCCACTAGAATATAAGGCCCACAAGATTTGTGTGTGTGTGTGTGCGTCTGTGTGTGTGTGTGTGTGTGTGATGGAGGAGGAGGAATTTTCACTGTATCCAAGGACACAAGGCTTAGACATAGTAGGTACTAATACTAGTTTAGTGAGAGAAGTTGTAAAAGTTAGAATGTTAAAATGTCAAAATGGCCAAAACTGACAGAAATGACCACCAGCAGACGAAAAGCCTGCAACTTAAAGATAAAACCTCCTCGGCCTGGGGCAGAGGTTCCGGGAATTCATGTCTGTAAACCTAAAAGATAGACCTTCCCTTTTACCTGAGGCAAGAACTCTATAAAACTCCAGGAACTCGTGAGATAACAACACTGACCATCTGTCCCTCAAGAATGTGTAACCCCCTGCCCTACGTCATGTCATAGCCTCAGTTTGTCCGCGAAAATGCCTTTATAAGCTGACCCATTTCTCTACTTGGGGTCCTCATTTTGCCTACTGGGCTGATCTGGACCCTAGCTCAAGCTAGCAAATAAACCACCGCTTTGCTGTTTGCATCGAACCTGCCTCAATCGTGATTTGGAACCCGTATCCGTACTTTAACAAAGTGACTTATAGGAGCTAACTAGAATTAAAGTAATTTTGTGTTTTAATATGTCAGTAAATAGGGGTAAATCAAGGGAGAAGCAACAACAAATGTAAAAGTCTTGGCTTAAAACAGATGACACATTAAGGGGATAATTAGAGTTCAGTTTGATTGAAAGGCAAAATGCAAGTTAGGGAAAATTAGGTTGGGATGAATGTGGACTTGTTAGCAGGAGTCTGTTATAAAATGCCTATGGGAAATCTAGTTAGATAATGGAAGACATCAAAAGATTTTAGGAGGGGAATGACAAAGTCATTTTTGACTCAAATTTTTTTTTAATTATAGACTGAAATTTAGATACTGTATTAAACAGGAGTTAGGAAGAGGACTGGTTGTTTCTAAAATAACTGTGCCTATAATAGGATAATTCTCAGTGTTGCTATATCTCTTTAGGAAGAAAGAACAGAGGGTCAACAATATTATTAATCATGGGAAACCATCTCCTCTATTAAATATAAACAAAAATTATTAGGAAAACAGTGATGTGATTATAGCTTTCTGAGTGCACTGAAATAAAAAGTCACTTTAAAGTGATAAACAAATGTAAATGTAACAATGATTTGGGTACACATGGGAACCGAGGAACTAATTATTTTCACCCTCTAAAGTGCCTTCCACTGTTTATCAAGTTTGCCAGATAAATGCTTTAACTCATTCTATTTACACAAATCCCCTTGCAGCATCTTCTTTATCAGTGCACTTACAAAATGAATTGATTTTCTAACACTTTCAAACTTTTTTCAACTAGCATACTTACATTTGTACTTTATTAAATTCAGTTTTTCTTCAGGTAAAGTATCATCAATTATCACAAAAAAAGTGTGGATTCTAGGATCAATCAAATTTAAAAATTTAATTTCCTCCCTTATGAATACAGTCTACCTCTTCTCGCCTTCTGCATGATACTCTCTGCTTTCATTAAATCCAAACTAGTAATGACAGCGGGCAAATGAGGAGCTTTAAAATTTGGCCAAAGCAGTGTCTAAATTGCTTACCGGTCACTATTTTGGTTCTGCACCCGTGTGCACAATTGCAAGACTACTCAGGCTTAGGGAACAATAACAATGGGATTTGTTTAACAAACAGGGAAAAGCAAAGAATTACTGAAGTCAACATATGGCCGTTTACCTTACTTAAAGCAATGTCCAGCCCTTTAAGTCCCAGAAAAGTAACAAAGGTGGCGTCTTCCCACCACTGCTGATGTGGAGCTCCTCTTCCAAACAATAGGTCACGGTTCCAAAATGGCGTCTTCCTTTTTCTGCAGACGCGCAACAGCCAGAGTGCAGGCCAGGTTCCAACTCACGAGGACGACACAAAACGCAACTGGAGATGCTCCCGAAATTGCCATGGTGCCCCAGCACAGCAACAGGTCAACAAGACTGCAAACAGCCAACTACAATGGCCAGATGGCCCAACAGACTGTACTCACGCATTTTAGGAAGGTGCCTGCTTCGGGCCTCCGCCTTCTTCCTTCGGCTGCAGTGAAGATAAAACTGGGAGCAGTTTCCATCGCTTGGCTACTTGCAAAGCCTACAGAGTCGCTGGCCCCAAAGTCACTTAAGATTCCAAAAACGTTCAATCTATATCCCGGCATCTCAAAACATCTGGTGTCTGATTTCTAAACTCTCACTCTTGGCGACTACATTTTCTACATTTTCCTACATCATGGTGGTTGCTTCCTTTATTCCTTCAGCATGGCAATCGCCTCTTCCATTCCTACATTATGGTGACTGACTCTCCTTCTCCTTCAGTCCCTTTTATATCTCATCAGACTCTCCAGCCCCCAAACTGCAAACTTAACATTTTCCCTGGGGCTATTCTTTCTCATCAGTAAACCCCTGCAGGAGGCACCACATTTACTAGACCTTGGACTCAGCCCCATTATAGTAATACTGCCCTTGGTTTAGCTTCCTTAAAAGAACTGAAAAATTAAATTACAAGTTGGTACAAAAGCTCCACACAACACTAAGAAGAATGCTGACTAAATGTCTTTCATTTAAAAAAAAATATGCCCTTCAAGTATGAATTTTCCTAAAAGTTCTTCCCATCTTCATAACATAAAGCCTACTAAGTTAATGTGTAATACTACACTAAAAACAAAAAGCAAAATTCTGTATTTTATTATGCAGAATATATCAGAATAACAAGTATCAATATGTATTTCCATTTTATTTCCTTTGTTAAGTATTTCCTAGAAGTAGATAAAGTAGCATTTGAGGTGGGAGGAAGAAGGAGAAGAATATAATCTTATTTATGTATATATAATATTTATACTTAGAAATATTTGTGTTTATTGATATATGTATTTATAATTTAATTATAATTTAAAGCACATTAAATAGCATACTAGAATACATATAAAACTGAATTATTACAGGACTAGATTGCAGGCAACTCCAAATATTAGCCTGGACAATGACAAGAGAATAGCTAATATTTATTTTTTGAGTTACTATTTTTATCCATTTCTGAGCTTTCTGGGTACAAAATTTACACTACCAACCAAAGGTCTGACCTCTTAGACCTCAGAGGATTACCTCCCTGTTAACCTTGGTAATAACGGGGCAGGGTGTACAAGAGAGTAAGACTGTATGAGTTTATTAAGTTAATCAGCTAAAAAATAATAATTAAGCTTCAAACTCAGGGGAAAAGAAGTTATGGCATTTTTACATCTTCAAACTATAAGAGTTCGTCAGATCAGTGCTTAAAAAAATTAAAGATATTAAATGCTTTATCTGTTTAAAATATTTAAGGGTATTAACTAAGTTACTCAAGTAATTGTTTAAAAGAGTTTAAACCATTGGACTTTAGCTAATCTACACTTAAAGAATAAGTAAAACAGTAAAGGTGATTGTTCTTTCTCAAATAAAATTTATTAGATTTATAAGAGACAATAAAGTGTGAAAAATAGTTTAAAAACCTAAGAACAAAGAGAATTTTGAAGTTTTAACTCTAATAATTGACAGTTTAATTGCAAAATATCAAAGTATGATAAAGGCAAAACGTCATCCTACAAATGCACATTCATCATAAAATTCCTCACTGATATAGCCAACCTTTCAAAGGTTATACTGAAGTTATGTATATAAACAAAAGGTCAATAAAGGGTCTTTGAACATTAACTATGGGGAAATTATCTGTACAAACGTCTTTGGATTATTTTTCTTTAAAGAAATCAATAATCAAATGATATGGCCCTTTTAAATAATCCTTCTATGTTTTATAATGTGAAGATATTATTTGATATTTTTAACTGATGTTTAATAAGGATATAAAATTTCAATAAACCCTTCTTTATCCAGTGTCCCAATTCTACACATGGACAGAATTTTATTTTTTAATGTTGTAGAACCAAATGAAAATGGAATCAATATCAGGGACAAAATGGAATTGACCAATTAAGCATATTAAAGAAAATGAAACTTTACCTAACATAAAATGTTAAGAAGTTACAGTAGAGAATACCAACCATCTCCAGATGCCAAATCAGTTTATACTGTCTCTGGACTTCCTTGTCCTGACTTAGTTAACCTGATCCAAATAAATAAGGAGATCATATCAGGGAGGAGAGAACATTTCCCTATTGTTTTTCTCAGACTGGTCAAGCAATCAAATGAACATCAGACATATTATAAGAAGAAAAAACAAATTTAGTTACATATGTAATTATAGGAAATCTACATAAATAAGTATATTCCAAAGACAATGAGGCCAAATAGGGATATGTATCCTGTGATAAGGAATTGGATAGGGGGCTGGGATTTCAAAAAGAGATAGGGTATTCACATGATGAGGAAAAGGCAACTCATAGATGAAGACCATATGGTCTGTAATTAGATGTTTGCCTGCTGTATAGATAGGTTTCTCTGACAGAAAGTTGATTTTTGGTAAAAATCCTAATTCTGAGTAACACTTTTATTTTGTAGGTAGTTAAGGGAGTGGGTCTCATGAGCCAAAGGTTCTTCATTGACCTCAGGTAAAAATAATCCACATCAAAGTGACCCATTTTGGGAAAGCCTGTTCCAAATGTCTTGGGGAGGCCTATCGTTCACATGATACAGTTGTGCCAATTGAGAGCACTGCTGACTACATCAATTTTTAAAAAAAGATTTATTTATTTATCCATACAAGAACTGCGGTGTAGGCCAGAAGTGTGAGGGAGGGTGAGAGGACTAACTAGAGAGAGTGGGGAGCAGAACAGGCAGATGGACCAAAATACACTGCTGAAGGGAGCAGCAGGCAACCCTGCCGGGAACTGAACTCGTGCTGCGGTGGCTGCGGATAACTTCACAGTGCTGACATTTAACCCGTTGTGCCACCAGGGAGGCCCTGACTACATCAAATTTTTAACTCTGCTATTTTAAATAATTTTAAACTTTACCATTTTAAATTATTATAATGGTGGAAGGTATTGTCAGGATACAAATGAATAAGGATGAGAACTAAGCCCCCACACCTGGCCCAGCAGGCAGGTTTGGGAGACTGGACTAGATGAAGGAATTGAAAGGCTGCCTTAGGGACAAGTCCATTAAACTGACCACCATGATCAAAAAAAACAAAAAAAAAACAAAAAACCCAGCCCATCCCCAAGAATGTAGAAGCAGAGGTCAGGACATGTTTCTGTGACAAAGGCCTATGCCCGAGACCAGACATCCCAGCAGATAACTGGTGCATATTGGCACCCCAACTTAGAAAGCCCTCAAAAACACTGGCTAAAAGAGAACCTCAAATCGTCCTTCAGGGTCAGACTTCTCTGTCTGGACCGTTGCTTCTCTTAGCAGTATATTTCAATAAATCTGTCTTTTCTGTTCTCCACTTTGTTTTGGGGGGTAATTCTTTTACCCCGGTGCCTTTGGTCTCACTCCTAGATTCCCTACAACAGAAATCATGCTAAGTACCTTAACCTAATCCACAGAGTATTTCATTTCTAGTTATAAGTATTGAGACACACATACAAAATAATATTACATATTAAAAAAAAAAAACTGAAATGAAAAAGCTAATATATAAAGTACAGTAAGGTATTGTTTTTTTGACTGGAGTCCCAAAAGGATCTGGCACATATCTCTGTTACAGATTAGGAAGAAATTGGTCAGTGAATGTGATGCAAATACGTTATATATAACTAAACTTCCACTGTCAGATATGTGACTTCCCCTATCAAAAAATTGTTCCTATAGGAGAGATGACATATTTCAAGGAGATGTGACTTATTCTGTGAGCCTCAGGAAATTTTTTAGTGAAAAAAAAAAAAAATGGGAACTTTTCAACTATATGAAGGCAGGCCTGTTTCTTCTTTGAATAAAAATACCAAAAGGATAACATTACCATTTCAATGGATGCCACCAATAGAAATTCAGTAGCACTTACAGAGCTGAGATTACAACACATTCTAGTGAGGAAACCTGGAGAGACTTCTCAGAAGGTTAAGTGGAAAGTAATTGTAAGTTTGATTAAGTAAGAGAAATAGTGTAAGCAAGGATAAAGAATACAGGAATGTGAGAAAGAGGACAGAGAGGAAAATAACAGAAGAATTTTACAAATTTGAAGGAAAAGAGGAGAGAAAGTGTAAGAAAAAGCAGTGAAATTCATTTTGGCAGTTACAGAAGGCAGCTTGGTTGCTCTCCTCTGTAAGGGAGAAGCATTTCTCAAAGCGATTTCATGGCAAAATAAATAAAATAAAGGACACTGGAAAAAAAGCATGTCCCAAAGTCAATGTGTTTTCCACAGAAAGGCTGACCTAGCTTTGTGAGCTGTTGCGAAGAACTGCATGTGCAGAGCTGAGGAGGAAATTCATACTTTTCTATTTTTCATTCAGATCAAATAAAAACCAGGACACAATCAACATAACAAAGGGTGTGTCAATTCTTAATATAATTCTACTGCAGTCATCAAAAGCCTCTCTCTCTTCAGAAGCCTGTTTTCCAGAAGCAGTTAAATGTCTCACAGAGCTAATGAAATGCATCATAAAAGCAGCACTTGTAGTCATAAGCATTAGCAAAAGTTGGGTAGGGCCACCTACTGGATATGCTGTGAAGTGCAAGGAGAGGTTTCCCACTTAAAAATCCCTCCTGGGTGAGGTTGCTTCTGTGAAAGATATTCTCTCTGTAGAGGCATTCATACTTAGGTATTCTTTTCTTTTGAGGATTCAGGTTAAAAGGTAAGCCTGTTAACTAAAAAGGAAAACCATACTTCTTTTCAAAGCACTATCCTCATCTCTAATGGCCAATGTGGCATAGGTCACACCAAAAGGTCAAGATAGGCGTTTTTCAATGCAATATGCAATATGCCTCACGTCCCTTTGGTCACCTTGCTCTGGGAATTAAAACTGGCTCAAGACCCTGTGAACCTTGGGAGAATCTCAGATTGTTTGGATTGAGAGCAGTCAGGGCCCTGAAGGTTAGGAGAAGCTCTGTCTTTACCTAAGTCCTTTGCCCCTTACTAATCAAAGAGGAGATACCTAAGAGAATGGAGTGGGGAGGGGGGTCTCATACAATTGTGTGTTTGTAAGTCTTTTCTATCTAAGATACTCATCTTTACCTTAAGAGTAAGGGTAAGGTAACTTCCTCTTGCATCCAAATTTTAAAAGTAAGCCACTATGTCCAAGGGATAATCAAGAGGATGGGAATTAGGTTCCAAGTCTTAAAAGAAAAATATATTTTTTTTAAAGATTTATTTATTTATACATACAAGCTGGGGCACAGGCCAGAGGTGTGGGGTGGCGAGAGGGTTCACCAGAGACAGAGTGGGGAGCAGAACAGGCAGATCAGAAATACACTGCTGAGGGGAGCAGCGGGCGAGGCAGGAGAGGTCTGCCGCACCATGTGGGAATCTCCCCGGCTGGGCGTCGACAGCTCCACAGCACAGCGCTCAACCACTGCGCCACCAGGGAGGCCCAAAAGAAAAATATTTTTAAAATCATGAACATAGGGCTTCCCTGGTGGCGCAACAGGTTAAGTCTCAGCCTATGAAGCTATTCACAGCCACTGCAGCACAAGTTTGATCCCTGGCCAGGGAGATTCCCACATGGCACAGCTGACCTCTCCTGCCTCGCCCACTGCTCCCCTCAGCAGTGTACTTCAGTCAATTTTCCTTTTCTGCTCCCCACTCTGTCTCTGGTGAATTCTCTCACCACCCCACACCTCTGACCTACACCCCAGTTCTTGTATGAACAAATAAATCTCAAGAAAAAACTGTGAACATAACTTAAACTCACTGCAGACTTGTTAACTTATCTGAAGCAATGGCATTAATATGTGGAGTCAGCATTTGAACTTGTTTCAGTTTTAGTCTGAACCCTATGTTTTAATCATAGTCTCACAGCTATGCATTATAACACATGAGCTCTTTCGGGTATATTTAGAAACCAAATGCAACTGAAATGCAAGCATCTAGCTAAATTTTTGTTGATTTCCAAAGACAAACATTAAAAAAAATCTATTTGTTAGTTTCCAAGTGCTATTTACATTCAAATTTCTTCTTTTCAAAAATGTCCACTTTTTCAAGTAATTGGACATATATTTTGCTAGGAAAAAAAGTAAAGCAATTACCAAGGTATTTGGAATTCTAGAATCCAGCATACTGTTAAATCCAGTTAAACTGCTTCCTTCTAGAAAGCCTCAGAATGAAAGCCTTGCCCAACTTCCTCTTTGACCATCCCTTGTGTAACCCTACTTAAGCTGCATCTCACCTGGTTAGGATCAGGGAAGTTCAATAATCAAAGAAGCATAGTCAAATGGCGTTCCCTATCTTTGCCTGAACTCTCAAGGAATAAAAAAAGAGGATCCACATACATTGTTTACAAGAATTCTTACTAATACCATGTCTTTATTCTATCCTTGAGCATCATGAAACCCTTTAAACTCTCATTCTGACAGAACTCTTTCCATTCACTATGTCATTTCAGGCCCCTCTTATCTCCCCTTCTCCACTCCATCTACAATATGCACATTTCTTGGGTCAAATGGCCCTGCTCTTTTTTAATAGTTTGTCTAAGAGGCTCTTCTCCTTTCTGGTTTTTCACTCATAGACTCATTACAGTCTGAAGGACCAATGAATGACCTGAAAAGCAGATGAACTAGCAAAGTAGTGAACACACAATCTATATTTGCAAGCAGGGAGAAGGAGACACACACACACACACACACACACACACACACACACTCACCACTGTGAACGCAGCTGTGTGGGCTGGGAATTGCTGTCTGACACAGAGGCGGCCATCCACAGGTTGAACAGGAATCTGAGAAGTGACTTGGCAGAAAAACTGCTGACTGAGAGCGCCACACTGAATACTGATTGGGAAAATCACTCATATCTTTTCTTTGAGGAAATGTAAATGCGAAACACTTAGCCAGGAAATAAGTTAGTAGGGAGAACAGAAGCAGAGAGATATAGAGTTATAAAGCAGCAAGCCTTGCATAAACAGTAGACCTGAGGCAGAAAGAAAAATACATTTAAAATAAACTCTAACTACTGAGACAACTGAAATGTGCCTTTTCCTTGCAATCCAGAGGAATCTGATATTTGATTTAAAAGGATAAAAGTTATATTTGCTTTCTTATAACACATTTTATTTGTATTTATTATTTATTTACTTTTAAAAAATCTCAATGCCAACCACAACATGGTTTGTTAGAGTAGTAATGGATGTAAGAGAATAGTAATGGATAAAATAATGCATTAACTGGGTGTTACTATGCCTAAATGTTGTAAATATACTTTATCATGTATTTATTATATCTATTATTATCCTCATTTTACATGAAGACATTAAGACATTGAATATCAAAATAACATGCCCCAAGCACAGCTAAATGGCAGCGGTAGGACTTGAACCTATGCAATCTGGCATCAAAGACTGTCCTTCTACTGTTATATTCTCCTAAGGCTCTAAATGAGTATTCACTAAAGGATCATTTCAAAACTTCTTAGCCTGGCATACGAGGTCTCCACAATAGAGCCATACAAACATAAACTAATTTCATTACTTCAACACTCATCACCCCAGCTTCCCATCCCACAGAGATGCCACTCACAGGCTTTACACAGACTCTTTCTGTACTTTCATACCTTCTGAAAATGGAAAATCTAACCAAACAAGGCTGTGATCACGGAAAAACCTGCACATGAGAAGCAGCAGGACTCCCAACTGCCAGGGTTTCATGCATCTGAATTCTGAGGCTGTAGAAACTAACTTTGACGCACATTGTGATCTTTCAGATGGTTTTTGTAAGTGTTTATTTAGACTCCCAGTTGAAGAACAAGGAAAATGAAATTTAGTGCTGAGCTCTGTGAACATGGTCTGACTCTTGGATAATTTATTTTTTATGACAGATTCCATTTTCTGCTGCTGGCATGATTACACAGGAACACATCTGTCCACTGAGAGTACATTTGTGTCTTTTGCATGGACTAACTCAGTGGTAGCATTTAATTTGTTCAGTGTTATTCACTTATCAGACCAAAAGACAGTACATGCTCAGAATTAGTAAGTTCATAGAAATGTTATTACGAGAAACAGCCTTGAGAGACAAAAGGAACAACAGTGCATAGCTTGAGATTGTCTCATTATCTTCAAAGTGCAGATATTATTGAGATGATTAGTTTTGGGGATAAATTCAGGTTTAAAGAGGTGTGAAAAGGTACTGTCAGAAATCTAGCGTTGTTTACTAAGTCATTTGTTGAAAACTGAAATATGTGTAGAGTGAAAGTAATTATAAGTACCATAGTGGGGAGCAGAAACCTCCATTGGACAATGCTCCTCTAAAGAAGATTGTGACTTTCGGGTCTAGTCAATTGTACGGTTGGAATGTGGTCCAATGCTACTGGAAATTCTCTAATGAGATACTAGATTGCTGGATATTTGTATGGAATAGTCTGAGGTTTAAATGTGCAGTAGGAAGAATTCCCCCAATGACCCTCATCAGTGTACAATACTTTCCCCTTTGGATGTAAACAGAACCTGTTAATATGATGCAATATTAACGTCATGACAGTTATGTTAAGTGGTAGAGGTTTATGTAAAGTTGAATCTAATAACATAGTATCAAAAGGAGAAAGCATTCGAATGATACTATAGGTGCGCTGGCTTTGAAATTATAGATGGCTATGCCCAGGATCCAGTAAGTTGTACGAACTGAAAATAGTCCCAGACTGACAACCGGCAAGAAAATAGGGACTTCAGTCCTGCGATCATAAGCAACTGACCTGCAATAACTGGAATGTGCTTGGAAGAGGTTTCTTTCCAAAGCCTTCAAGTAAGAGATCATCCTTAATAACATTTTCAGTTTGGACTTGTGAGATGCTGCACAGAGAACCCAACCTCAAGCTAGCCTGACTTATGACTAAAAGACCATGAGATAAGTCACTATCTTCGTGATTGTTATTCACTGTCAATGAGATACCAGTCTGCAACATCTGGTAGTCTGGATAACTAAGGTGAGGGGAGCAAGCTAAGGTGGAAAGGGTCTGAGCATTTCTCCATATTCTCATGAAACAAATGATTCCTGGGCAAAAGCTGTGATTCATGGGCAAAAGCATAAACAGCGAGGTGCACAAGAACAATAATAGAGACAATTATTTACTTTGTGCATACCTTCTGTACTTGGTAACATAAGGTCATTGAGGTAAAAAAAAAAAAAAAAGGATATTTTCCCTTACATTTCTTTCAGAAAATGAACTCAGTATAATTCTTTCCCTAAAACTACTTACTATATGCCTTCACAAATCTGTCTTATTTATTCTTGAATGAGGGTCCATCTTTAAAATAGGTGACAAATATTTGCATTCCCTAATGTTCTCTACCTTGAGCAGGCTCTAGGATATGTAGGCAAGTTCAGAAAGTCCATCAGAGGTATTTTCTCTATTGGTGAACAAATTTTGGAAGATTATTCCAAGTAAATCTGGAAATAAATGTGTTTTCATTTCATGACCCCAATAATAACATCCTTAGGCTAAAGTGGTTCTTAAATATGAAAGTGATTAGTTAATAACTACATTTTCTTGCAGCTCTTACAAGTCTCTACTCACATCATTAATTGCACACCTAGTATGTTCAAAACATGTTGTTATGAATAAAATGCTAAGAAAAATGACTAAAAAAGACATAAGAGCTGGCGATCTTCAAGCACTTGCTGTCCTCTTTTTTTTAATTTTTTATTTTTTAAAGATTTATTTATTTGTGCATACAAGCTGGGGTACAGGCCAGAGGCGTGGGGCGGCGAGAGGGTTCACCAAAGACAGAGTGAGGAGCAGAACAGGCAGATCGATGGAAACACACTGCTGAGGGGAGCAGCGGGGCGAGGCAGGAGAGGTCTGCCACGCCATGTGGGAATCTCCCTGGCCGGGCGTCGAACTCGTGTTGCTGCTGCCAACAGCTCCACAGCACAGCGCTTAACCGGTGCGCCACCAGGGAGGCCCCCCTCTTTTAAAGAATCTTTTTGTTCTAGTTAGAAGTCGACATGCATGGATTCTATTAAAGGTACTGTCAAGATCTTCTAATCAACCTCCCCCAAAACATGCAAACACACTCTACACACAAACACTACTCTGAAAAGACATCTGGACTCATTCGGTTGCATAAAGGGAAACCTGGAAACCTCAGCATGTCTCCAACATCTCCTCTCAATGCTCACAGAGCCCCTGCCCAGGAATGCTTTCTGCTTAAAATTTGATAAAATGGATCTGCACACAAGGAGATTAAGAGATAATTTTGCCCTCCTGTAGATAAATGTGCCAGGCATTTCCTACCCTTCACATAAGGCACTCTTGCTCTGGGAATGTTCAAGTAACAGGTAGAGATTTTAAGAATAGGTTAGGACCCTGAAGAAAATGTGAAGGAAATCTGACTAATAATTGTCACATGAAATTTTAGAAATGCATCATGTTTGTGGTCTGGATCAGCTCTCTCACTTTAGCACTTTGCTCTAGAATACTAGATCATTAGTTATACAAGCCCCACCACTTTGGCCGCAGAGATGAAGCTGGTCCTTCTACCACTTTCCCTAAGAGAAATTTCTATCTCCTATGTTGCAAGGTCAAAATGTGGGTAGAGAAGAAAGGTCTGTCTTTTAGTATTTATTTTGCTTCTAAAATCAGATATTTGTTTACTTGATGAAATCATTAGATAATGGATGTTCAATAAATGAAACAAATGTCTTATCTTTAGAGTCTAGAGCTGATTTTTTTCTGTTTGGAAAGGTGAATGTTTATATTAAGACATAACTATTGTTTATATTAAGACACTGTTGTTTCCTTTGGAATTTTTGAATTAGTGTCCATACTTATTAAATAAAGTGGGTATTTAAGTGATGTATTACTATTTTAGCGAATAGTAATGTTTACCGTGGGATTCCATTTTTTCTTCATTTAGGTGTCATGTTCTATATCAAGTGTAATATAAAATTAATAGTTTTTTATTTTCAGAAAATTGGTTCCACCACTTTATAAATTTATCTCTAAAGTATTAACACATCATGACATGCAAGAAGTTCCAAGCTGGATGACCATAAAGATCTTTTTTTTCCCTTAAGTTAACTCTTGGGTTGATTCCCCAATAAAAGTTATGATGCAAAAATTGCTTGCATCATCTTCCCTTGATATGTTCAAACAGGCTATTTTTGCTGTAGTGATGTTAAGATCTGCAACTTGACCTTTCTTTGAAATTAATGGTCACACAGTAACTGTAAGTCAGAATCTAGCAGTATCAATATTTGCTTTGCTAGAGAAATGTTTCAACTGTTTGCACATGATCTATTTTCTAGTTCTCTGGAGATCTTGCATATCTTTGCAATTCATTGTGTGAGGAGGAAATTTCCAAAGCACACTGTAAACCCATGGTTCTCATGTGACTACCAAGCCAGCTGGTCACCCCA
Source organism: Scalopus aquaticus (assembly GCA_004024925.1). Taxonomy (NCBI): domain Eukaryota; kingdom Metazoa; phylum Chordata; class Mammalia; order Eulipotyphla; family Talpidae; genus Scalopus; species Scalopus aquaticus. The sequence goes on from PVIJ01009684.1 coordinate 58,301, forward strand.
AAATTTTCCTCCACTATTGCTCTTTGCTAATGGAATATAAAAATGTTATTTTCAGGTTGACAAGATAACATTAGTACCAATTATAGTTTTATTTCATAGGATAATTAATGCATTTTTCTGAACTCCTAATGCAACTGAGTATTTGGGGTATTCATCATTTCAAATTTCTGAGTGTGCTTCCAGTATGAGACAGCTTTGTCTCACTAGTTAACACAATTTTAAGTGATGCTGAAAAAAAGTAAATAGGGCCTCCCCGGTGGCGCAGCAGTTAAGCGCTGCGCTGTGGAGCTGTCGGCAGTGGCGACGTGAGTTCGACGCCCGGCCAGGGAGAATCCCACATGGCGCGGCAGTCCTCTCCTGCCTTGCCTGCTGCTCCCCTCAGCAGTGTATTTCTGATCTGCCTGTTCTGCTCCCCGCTCTGTCTCTGGTGAACCTTCTCGCCGCCCCACGCCTCTGGCCTGTACCCCAACTTGTATGTATAAATAAAAAATAAATCTTTAAAAAAAAAAAGAAAAAAGTAAATAGCTAAAGGGGAAACTACATTTTAAGAAAGACTAATTAGTGTTTTATACTTACAAGGGGGCTATTTACTATGTTTTCTCTAGTCAACTCTGTGGCTTCTGCAGATTTAGTTCAATTTTTAGTAGTAGATCTTAAGAAAACATGCAGTCAAGGAAATACGGTGTTTCTGACTCTGGAAAAAAGTGGCCACCAAATTTTAACATATTAGAAAAGCCAAGACAAAGTTACATTTTAGAAATACCTTTACAAGGTATGGAAGCAACCCAGATGCCCAAAAATAGATGACTGGATCAAGAAGATGTGGTACATATACACAAGGAATATTATTCAGCATTCAAAGAAGAAACACATGCAATTTGCAGCAACATGGATGGAATTAGAGGGGATCATACTCAGCAAAACAAGCCAGAAAGAAAGAGAAAACTATCGAATGGTTTCACTTATAACAGGACTATAGGGAAACCAAATAGGAGAGAGACACTTGAGGGGGTGGGAGGAGGGGGAGGATAAGGGCACAAAATGGAGTAGAAAAGAACACAAGGGACCATGGAGATGGATCACGGATGAATTGGTGGTGGGTTACCCAAGGGGAATACAAATGTAAAAGATACAAATAACAATAAAAATATATATTAAAAAAAAAAGAAATACCTTTACAGGTTTTGAGGCTTTTAGGAACCGAGATCAACAAGAATGTTTGGTGAGCAGCAAATGTGGGCATGAGAGGTGGACATATCCCCATGGGATAGTTTATCCAGTTAGATATCCAAATAGTTTATTTATCCAGATAGTTAATCTGTTTCTTCCCTCTCATATTTTGCATTTTATTTCTAGTGTATCTGTAGAGATTTCTTTTCTATTCTGTTATCTCCAATCTCTTAAAACATTTTCTTTCTATATTTATATATTAATTTATCTACCAGTTGGTTTTCAGTGAATATCTGATCTTGTTCTGAGTCATTCTGCTATTTAAGGTATTCTGGGATAGGTATCTTTAAAAAAAAAATCTAGAAAATAGGGTCATACACTGTTATGAAAATGAGCAATTTGAGATAGGATCTTTTTTATCCAAATGTTGGATGAGTAGGCAGCATTTCTTCTGGGACTACAGAGAAAGAAAAAGATGGGTGGGTGAGGGGATGGATGGATGAATAAAAGATAGATAGATTTATGATGATCTAACTATACAGTTTTTAGCTACTCTAGAAAAGGAATGAACAGATCTATTAAGAAGTCCATGGTTTTTCACTCAATGGTTGATTTGAAGGAAAAATGTGAGAAAAGACAAGGGTGATCTTTACCAGAGTTTGAGAACAAAGAATAACAGAAACATTGAAAGCATCACAATGAACTACTGTAACCCAACACCACATATAAAGAGAAACTCTGTCTTGGTCTTTGAATCAAGAACTTTCCCACACATGATCTGAGAAAACTGGTTGCCCAGGGAGGCGAGACCTGTGCTGTTTATTCAGTAGCAGTCACTTGTGGTTATTTAACTCAAGGAATATATCGATTTAAGGACTCAATTTTAACTTCAATAGTAAGTATTAAAGATTTAAATTTAAAGCTGTTAAGTTTTGTTACTATGTTTAAAACAACTTAGCCTTATGAATCTATGTTTTAAATATAAACTTCAATACTGGTCTAGATCCTACTGCTCTAATGAAAATTTAGTGTGTGAAATAAGATGTCATAAAACACATGCTGGGTTTCAAAGATTTGCAATCAAAACAAGAAAAAAAAAAGCAAGAATCTTATTAAAAACTATTTTCCCTTGATTATATTGTTACAGTGAATGAGACAGTGCAGACCCTCACCCCCACTCCAAGGCAGCCTGGGTGAGCAAGAAGACAGACATGCCTTCTGCCCAGCTGTTTATGCAAGGAAGTTCTCTTCAAAGTAAACACCTCTCTTCAAAGTAAACACCTCCCTAGCCCCAGATAAGTCTCTGGCTATGTGGCATAACCGCTCTGCTCTGCTTCTGTAACACAGCTAGCTTGCTTGCCTTTTATGGAATTAGTAGCTATACTATGAGAACGTGGAGTGGGGCAGGTATAAAACCCTTACTGACCCCTGCTTCGGCTGCACTTCTGCGATGGGGCCTTGAGCCCGCCGCTGGTGCAGTCCTCAGCATCGATATTCTGCGGACGGGACTTCGAGCCAGCCGCGGGTATGGCAGAGTATTAATAAAGGCCTATGTCTGACCGCTCCTCTGTCTCATGATTATTGGGGCACACTATAACAATATATTGAAATGTTAATATTTTTGTTATTTGGGGGTAATAATATACATTAAGTTAACATCATCTGTTTCTTTTTACTTTTTTAAAATATGGATACTGGAAAATTTAAAATTGCATAAGTGGCTCTCAGGATATTGAGATGTGCTGCAATAAAGAGAATGAAGCCTCACGAGTAAGCATAGTCATGGTGAATTCTGGCCCCGCCCCCTTAAGAAAATACTGTTATTAGAACAGACTTTTTTCCTTTAGTTTCCATGTGTGGCCAAATTGGAGGACTTATCAGAAACCGCCATGAGCCTAACTCTGACTATGGTGTTCACTTTGGGTCTCAGAAATTCAACCAGTTCCAGCTCTTTGAGAAGCACTGCCCCATCATGGTCTGAGCATCACCAGAAAATGCGGTGATACACCCCAAGGTAACCCAAGGAAAGACTAGACTAGGGAAGTTAGCAGCCTGCTAGTAAAGGCATTTGCCTGGGATCTAAGCAGTCTACCCACAAAGAGGGCTGATATCAGGCAAGTGATCAGTCCATTATACTCAAAATGTCATATTTTCCATCCATCACCATATAATTGGTCCTTTCTACCTAATGGATGAAAACTAGACTTCTGGTGACCAAAATAATGTAACATGGATGTTTATGTGTAAGTCGGTAATCATAAATCTATCCAATGCTATACACCAGGGTTACCTAAATAAAAAATAATATGCCAAAACAAACAAACAAAAAATATATAAAGAACCTGGGGCAACTTCCACATCTTGAACTCCATACTCTAAAGCCAGCTTGTATACCATAAACTTACACAATGTTCTACATCAATTACATCTTAATTTAAAAAAAAAAAAGTTTCTACTCAAGTCAGCTGCTTCTGCTCAGCACAATGAGTTAGGGCCAAACCAAAATGAACAGAAACACTACAGATAGTCTTTAGCACTCATGTGTTCTTGGGTGAGCTACTGCTAGAATTTTAGACTTCCTAATATTCCCTGGGAATACAGTTCTCTGGAAACTGATAGAAAAGCATTATCTATATCACAGATGATGTATAGAATCACTCCAGGAATATTGGGAACATCTTATTATTTGTCATCTCTATGGTATAAAATCAAGTGAATACAGATTATGGATTAGTTCAATCTTCCTCAAAATATCACAAAACACAGCTAGGACAGAAATTTTCTGACTCGGAGTTCAAATGTTTTTTTCTTTAGATCACACCCCTCTTGTATAAATATTGCACTAAATGGGTATAAATATATTATTTAGGTTAAAAAGATAAAAACTAGATGAACGATAAAGATGTCCACTATATTTTTAAAATTCTATTTTCAGTCTTTTCTACTTGGTCAGGGTCTTTTTTGTTGGAAAATATCTTAAAGTGAAATTCACATCTTTGCCTCTCTTTTTTATCTAAGGATTCCTATTTTGATCTTTTCAGCCCTTACCTGCTTTCTATGCTCCAGCATTAAATCTCCAACTGTTTGGTGTATTTTATCTGTTCCCCTGCCCCCCAGAAAGAAAAACTCCACACATTAAAATTGCACTATATATAACTAAGACATTTTCAAAGGAATTGAAAGGCAGAAAGAAAAATAAAACTTGGTAGAAAGTACATAGTACATTACATCTAAAGGGGAAAAAAACCCCAAGTGTGAGGCAGTACTTTGTACTCCATGACACAGGTCCTGAGGTGATCCATCTCTGTTCCTGGTCACCAAACAGCAGCTTTAATTATTTAATCTGACTTCCAATGGCTTCTACACCTACTAAAATGATTCTTTTCAAATTCAATGCTGTTGTTTAATAGTTCCATAGTACCTCCAGGTTCAGAAATATTTTTAGTCATCATTTATTTATTGAGAATACACTATGTTCTAGGGCACGATTTTACCACATGATAAATAGGACACTACAGATGTCTACTGTCGATCTGTCTATCTATCTGTCTATCTATCCATCCATCGATCTATTATCACCTGTTTGTATCTATCTAATTATAGAGAAGCAAATAACTCAGATTCATAAACTCCTCCAGAGGACCAGAAAGGTTTGTACAAGATAATGGCATTTAAGAATGTATAAGGGTTTTGGAGTAAAAAGAAGTAAACTACTATAAAAAAAAATTGTTCCAAACCTGGGAAAAAATATTATTGCTTGCTATATTAATAATCTCCTTTGGGTAGCCTAGAACTCTGATAAAATATTTAGCAATTTTCAATACTTGCTTAATGATTTATGGGGCTAATGTTTGTTTTGGAAAACCAGTAACTAACCAATCCACCTGGCAGTTAAGAGTCAGAGGATCTTTAAATAAATTATTTTTATATCTAATATACCTTTTCTATAATTGTCTCCACCAGAAGACAGACTTCCAAATTGTTTTACAGAGACTTCCCATGCAGCAAGATTATAACAGAACTTTGACAAATGATCGGAGCTAAATTTTCTGGAAAGTTGTTCTTGTTTCAACAATTACTTCCAGGCGCTATATAACACTAAAGTTATAAGGAACAAAATGAACATGGAGGCAGTGGGCATGGTGAAAAAGGAAAGACATATTTAAAGTCCAGATTGAACGAGGAACTGTATTCCGATATATGCTTCTTATTCTTATAAACAAAATACGAAAGAGGTGAAGGAGGTGATCACATTTACAAAGATCAATCTTTCTATAGTAAGACAATCCAATAGGAATGGAAATGTCAGTTGAATTACCAATATAAGAAATTTAATTTTGAATTTTCTAGTAGCCACATTTAACAAAGTGAAAAAGAATCAGGTGGATTAACTTTAATACTACAGTTAATGCATCCTAAAATGTTGAAAATATTTTCATTTTAACATCTAATCAATGTAAAAACTATTAAGTGGATCATCATCTTCAGAAAGTCTGCTATGCTATTCTAGAATACTTGGGTGATGTATTAAAAATTCCACTAATAAAGGGGATATATCTATATATCTTTTTTTTTTAAATCAAACTTTTTTTTTAAAGATTTATTTTATTTTTGCATACAAGCTGGGGTGCAGGCCAGAGGTATGGTGCGGTGAGAGGGACCACCAGACAGAGTGGGGAGCAGTACAGGCAGACTGACTGAAATACACTGCTGAGGGGAGCAGCGGGTGAGTCAGGAGAGGTTCCCCACGCCATGTGGGAATCTCCCCGGCCCAGGCATAGAATTCGCGCTGCAGGTGCAGACAGCTCCACAGCACTGTTCTTAACCCATTGCGCCACTAGGGAGGCCCTATATCTATGTATCTTGACACACACATATAATAATCTTATGGAAAATTTGAGAACTTTCATTTTTCTCTAATAAAATTCTAGTTGTAAACGTGCTATCTATGTTTAATTTCACAAATATCTTTTCTTAATAATGAACTCCTGGGTAATTATGAGATAATGTAGACTTCATGTGGAGAAGAGATCCTCTAATGATTACTTATTCAAATCATTTTCACTGAACTAAAAAATACTGAACTTAGTAATGTAACATTTTACCTATTGGTGAAAAACAAAACAAAATTGAAGGTTCCTTTTAAGTATTTTTTTAATATATATATATTTATTGTTATTTATATCTTTTACATTTTATATCTTCTACATTTATTGTTATTTTTATCTTTTAAGTATTTTTTTAATATATATATATTTATTGTTATTTATATCTTTTACATTTTGTATTCCCCTTGGGTAACCCACCACCAATTCACCCGTGATCCTTCTCCGTGGTCCCTTGTGTCCTTTTCTACTCCATTTTGTGCCTTTACCCTCCCCCTCCCCCCACCGCCCCAAGTGTCTCTCTCTCCAAAGAAGAAAAGGAAATGGCCAACAGATACATGAAAAAATGTTCAACATCACTTATAATCAAGGAAATGCAAATCAAAACCACTATGAGATACCACCTCACACCTGAGAGGATGGCACACATTAAAAATAAAGGCAGTAACAAATGCTGGAAAGGATGTGGAGAAAAAGGAACTCTTCTACACTGCTGGTGGGAATGTGAACTGGTCCAACCACTATGGAAAGCTGTATGGCGATTCCTCAAACTGCTCAACATGGAGCTTCCATACGACCCAGCAATACCACTTTTGGGAATCTACCCAAAGGACACAAAAACACTAATCCAAAAGGATACATGCA
>PVIJ01009685.1:0-2500 GCA_004024925.1 Scalopus aquaticus
GGAAGGAAGGAAGGAAGGAAGGAAGGAAGGAAGGAAGGAAGGAGAGGAGGTGCTCTTTGGTTTCAGGATTCAAAGATTCTGTCATTTTTGAGCATCAGAATAATCAATAAAGCTGCTTTGGAGGTTCGAAGTAGGAAGTCAGTACAAGCTGGACTAGTCAAAATCTTTCAAAGTAGCTATCAGTTGGTCCTTAAGTGGTAGACAGGATATGCATAGAATGCAGAGCAGAAGGGTAATCCAGGTTCTGTATATACATACATGGCTGTGACAGGAAACACAGACTAAGTCAGCATGAAAAATGGCTTGGGGCTTGAACTTTTAAGAATGCTATTTGGAGTCTAATTGGAAGTTTTTATTTAGACAACTCTTGTACATAGATATGCTGAGACCTACCTGTTGAGAATGATTGAAGAATTTGGGGTTAATTCAGTCTCATCTTCATGTCTCAGTTGAAATAATTTTTGTACAAGGCAGTGATTTAATGAAATAAATAGTCATTCCATATTAAATTCTTTGAGAATGCAACAGACTATTACTTTGTCATTACCCTTTAAAAATTATCTTGGGGGCCTCCCTGGTGGTGCAGCGGTTAAGTGCTGCGCTGTGGAGCTGTCTAGGCAGCGGCAATGTGAGTTCGATGTCCAGCTGGGGAGATGCCTACATGGTACAGCAGACCTCTCCTGCCTCGCCCCCTGCTCCCCTCAGCAGTGTGTTTCCGTCGATCTGCCTGTTCTGTTCCCCACTCTGTCTCTGGTGAACCCTTTTGCCACCCCACGCCTCTGGCCTGTACCCCTGCTAGTATTCATAAATAAATAAATCTTTTAAAAATTATCTCTATGTGTATGTTTTAAAAATATGTTTTGCTTGTTATTCCTCTTGACCTAGAACTTGAGACTTTTCCACAGGTTCTTTATTCAAATAAAATCCAATCCAAAAAAGTAAAGACAGTTGAATCAGATGCAGATGACACTGCAATGCTTTAGCTGAGGGGACAGTGGGAATAAAACAGAGGATTAGAAAACATGTCATAGTAGGGGAACTTGTAAGTCTCCTGAGAGCTCAGAGAATATTAAGGCACATCAATACACAAGAGGTCAAATCTCTATCCAAGATTATAGGATGACCAAAATAATATGAATTGATTTCAGGGTAATCCCAAAAAACAATGCTAGATAGCTATGTATATCTTGGCAGTAAGTCAGTATCTATTTAGAAAATACTCAGCAATCTCAGCTTGAAAGTTTTGAATAGTCACAAGTAATTTATGAGACCTAATTAGAGAAAGGTGCTATTAAATTAACCTTAGGAGTTTATTCTAATTATTTCCAGTACTTAGAGTTTAGCATTCACTAAAATATTCTGAATCCCAGATTGAACCCAGAAAATCTGAAATTATAAATTCAACTTATAATGATTATTAAATCAAAACGTCATTTTTAAATAAAAGTCATTAAGTGAATGTGAACTTTCACAAGTAGTCTTATTAGAAGATTTCATTTGTATATTTTAGAAGGTACTTTGGGAATATGAACATTATGTTTAATAAGTGCTTAAAATTCTGGACATGTCTGCATGATACCATAATAACTAGTAGGTTCATCAGTCATCTTTTCAAACTCTTGTCTAATTCAATGAAACATTTAGACAAAGTAGTTGTTCAATTCAACTGATAGGTATTTTAAATCAAACTAGTAGTAGTACTTTAAAAATGATCCTTATAGACAGCTTTTATGATTTCAGGCATCTGCCATTCTGAAATCAACAGTGGCCATCCACAAAGACATACATATATGCTTAGGTGTAAATTACCCTCCCTCCCCTCATGGCCTTCATGGTACACATTTTCCTAACTTTCTAACCAAATATGTAATATTTTATTAGGACCCAATAGTTTATTCATCCCAGAAGAAAGTATCTACAAATTATTCATATGAATACATTGAAGTCCTACTTTCTAATTTATAAGTTATTCTTTAATAAATAACTTTAGCTATTTGGGAAACTTCAATTTTAAGTTTTCATGTGAGACAATAAACAGCACCTTAAATTTCTAAAACTATAGTGGCATGCTTTACGTCAGTAGTGTAGCACAGTGTATTTAACATAACTTTTTATGTACACAAAGTGTAAACATAATAACTTCAATTTTATTAAATATCAATGAGAAACTGTCTTCTTGGCTTTTTATTTGTATTGGCAACAATATAATTTCATGATTTACCCCAAAGAGTGCAATAATGGCCTTATAATGGCCACTTCCCCTAGACTCTAACCTACCCCCAGGGAGTAATCTATACTGAGAACTGAGAATTAGAGCTGATAGGAGCTTGATACAGTAGAAACATTTGGGAAATTTCAGTGTTCTCTGCCCATGCATGCAAAATATGAGAACAGTTACAGGAATCATCAGCCCAGAATTGACTTTCATGGCTGGCTTTTAACTATTCCTCATATACCCACATATTCCTCTAATAAAAGTTACAAGGTTCCACAATCTCAT